>JABCPU010000420.1:0-56571 GCA_016800925.1 Suillus spraguei | reverse complement strand
CCGCTCGGCAATTTGAGAATGCGACAACAAGATCCACACACCGGTAGGGCCGACAGCATGCCAGCGAAAGACTTCTTTCACAAGCGCCTCAGTATAAGGGAGGGAGTCGCGGTCCGCGAAGGAGGGAAGACGATCAGGACCAACAACAGCGTCTATTTCAGCCTGGGCCCTCTTCTGCACATCAGGGAACAGTGTCATGGCAAGGAAAAACGAGTAGACTGCAGCAACTGTCTAAAGATAAATGTTAGTTTCAAAAAATAGTATATGAAGGGAGGAGCTAACCGTATCGGCACCGCCAGCGTATAGGGATAAGGCAGACCATTTCAGGACGTGATCTTCTTCAGCAGACAAAGCAGGACCTTCCAAAATATTCGAGGTGAAAGACGTCCGGGCAATGCCAGCAGCCTGTGAAACGTTCAACTCATGATTGCAAACCTATAGATATTTTTTACCATCTGATCCCGAACAAACTTGTAAGGTGTGGTAACCATCTCTTCGAGGGTCTGGCGCCATTCACGGGCGGAGCGCTTGAATCCAGCACCAGGAAACCACTCGGGGACGTTGGCCACTGGAAACAATCAGACCAAACACAAGCAAAAACCAGAGTCTTATAGTCTTACAGAATGGCACGACGTCAACTATGAAGGCGCCGGGAGCAGTGGACCGAGAAAATTGGTCCATAGCACGGTCTGCAAGGTTGATAAGTGGATCGTTGTTCCCCTTCACCTCGTAACCATAAGCGATTCCCAGAATGATAGTACCAGCGGTGCTAGAAAAATTCAAGGTCATATCCATGGGAGGGTAATTCATACAACATACTGTCGAACATGAACTTGCAGTTGCTCGGGGTTTAAAAACACACGCTTCAGAAATCGGCGAGTCTCAATTTCTTCAACCGGGTGGTAGACCTGCAAGGCGGAACGATTACCCATGATTTTGTGTATGTTCTTGCGGTACTGGCGGAAGCGGTCTCCATACGGGAGAAGACCCAAGGAGTGTTTCCAGCCAACAAGTTCGCTAGCCATGGGCAGAACAGGACGGTCAGAGTACACGGTGCCTTTCTTGTCCAACATATCTACCGCACTCTTGACTGAATTTAGCACAATGATGTGCTGGCCAAGGACCTCAATATGCGAAATAGCACCTAAAAGGCATAAAATTGGAATACATTATGTTTGAATAATAGGAGATACTCACCATACTTCCTTCCCCACTCCGCAAAGGTGAGCCAAGGCTTGATTTGAGGCATATCTCGGATGTTCCCAACGAGAGGCCACCCACGGGGGCCAGGGGGATATGGTGCAGGATTGTTGTTCAACACCTGCTTGATCGATATGCTCCGATAGAAGCAAGACATATGTCCAGCCAAGTAACATTGGGTGTCAACATGACCCGTAGAAGAGGATGAAGGTGAGGGAGAACAGAGAGATTTTATGAGTACAGCGGGTTGCGGGTTATCTGTCGGAACTCCAAGATCCGTGTTCTAATCCTAGTACCGTTGGTATACCCGTGTCTTCGTGATATGGTAACTTGTGTGGCGTATATAAATGCCGGCCATACATTGTCGCCGACTCTCATATTTCACCTGAATACCGTTTAGAGTAAGTAATGAGACTAATAGTGAAATTTCCAATATATTTATGGTATCTGTGTCAGTGTGAGAACTCACGGTAATACCATGACCGTCATCGGAAGACTGGCTGATTATTTCCAAGCCGGAGAAAATGAGTTGAGTAAGAAAATTATTTACTTCTAATCTTACCTTTCTTTCTCGGCCTCTCTACACGATCTTCATCATCCTCGCCTTCACCTGGTACAATATTATTCTGCCCTTCCACAGCTGTCTTCTGCTTTTCCTGTGTCATGACCTTCTGCACAACTGTCTCCACAATCACATCGTTAATCCCTTTCGCTTTCCCAAGTTGTTCTTTCAAGTTCTCTACCTCAGCCTCAAGCTCGACAACGCGTGCACTCGATGCCTCCGAGGTGCCAATCGCGTTCGGTTGTACGAAAAATGCATAGTCCCGTTGAAACTCGGCTTCGGGATAGTCATAAGCGCTTGGTATACCCCCAGGTGTCTTAGGGGGTGAGTTATCAATACAAGCAGAGTTCAACAGAAGAAAAATATACCTCATCCTGCACGGGAAGCATCATCACCACCTCGTGCGCCTCCCTTGTCTTTGGATCTTTCATGCGGTGGAACGGCACGATAGGGCGCACAGGAATTATGTCTTTCGCATCGGCGGAACTTCCAAGGTTGAGGGATAGACTGACGTGTCCGACAAGGTCAGGCGGCTTAAGCATAGTCGTAAGATGGGATATTGACATGCCCTTGTGGGTCGAGATGGTGCGAAGGAGCTGGTGGGAGGCAATGTCGTAGATGTGGATGCCCTGTGGCAGTGCCCACAAGAAGAAGCGAGCTGGTGAGGGAGATGGTGAGAACTGTTATTGGTTGGCTGTATTCGAGACGCGTCAGCTAGCCATACGTATTAGGAAATGGACGACAAAGGCATACTCGACTGTTATGAGACGTTTTCGATTGTTGCTGTCCTCGTCTGCGACACGGATGACATCGCTGACACCCGCGCCTCCAACGGCTTCGATCGTCTGACCGGCGTGTTTTTCAGTTCGCTGGCGGAAAAGGTTGACTTGGTATATGGAGCCATCCGGCGAAGCAGCGAAGAATAAGCGTTCGGTGATATCCCAAACTGCTGATGATATGGGTTTGGGGAAGTAGAAGGTAGTTAACAATGATTGAGAAGATATATCCCAGAGCTTCATATCGAAGGTGAACCAAAGGTACCCGCAGCTAGAAAGACAGACTCACTTTTACACTATGATCGAGGGATGCGGTGAGTACGCGACAAGTAGGGAATGCGCCAAGGCCGCAAACGATGTCTTTTACTGGTAGGGTGTGGTCTGATAACATACAATATGGGGTCGGAAGTTCATTTTGTGTGTCATTGTCGACGATTCTACATTGCCGTTAACAGGACAACAACGGCAAAAATTTGCAACAGACCTTGCCACGGACCAGACATTAACACTAGAGTCATCACTACCTGAAATGAGGGCAGCACCGTCGTGGGTGAATTTGAGGACATTGACATGGCGATAGTGGGCGTCCCAAGAGTTGTACAAGATGCCTGACGCGACCTACTGTCAAAAATTGAGTCGGGGTCCACCTAATATATTATATTACCTGACGCGCCTCCCACAAATATATTCGACCTTGGGCTGTCCCTCCTGCACAGAAGCTTCCCGAATTATCCAACGCAATGCACGAAAGCCTTTCAGGGAGAACTATTTTAAGAGCAAGTTGGTCCTACAATATATTGAGAAAGGAGAAAGCTGCATCAGAAACATAGGCCCACCTTTTGAAAGTTGTAGACATTCAGGATTGATTTATCTTGTTGTGCCGCGAGGATGAACCCTCCCTGGCCATCGCGTGTTTCGACAAATGATGTGCAGTGTGGTGCAGAACTAGACTGCTTGAAGGATGCAAGTGACGTGCCAGTCTGGATATCATGGAGAACTATTGCGCCAGAGCCAGAGCCAGAGGCCAGGGGTGCAGTGGCACATAGGATAACTTCTTGCAGAATCATTTCAGTGATCAGGCTGCGCGTCATCGAAAGTTTTGATACCTGCCTGTCGTGGGAATTTAAATTTCCCCTATGACCGAGTATAGAAATCTGGTCCAGGAAGAGGTTACTCATGTGCATGAGACTCCGGAGGCAATAGAATGTCATAGACTCTGAGCCCGTTCTGCTGTTGAACGTCAACATACTCTACTTCTTGCTATAGGGCCTAGTCTGCCTATACAACTATTGTATTTATACCACTCTTGACCTTCTAGATACTCTTGATCAAACATCAATATGGCCAGCAACCTTTACGAAACACTTGGCTTGAGCAGAGATGCCACTCCGGACCAGAGTATGTAGTCAAACACACAATCATAGGTCGAGTCTTGCAAATTCACAACCCTGACCACAGTTCGCAAGGCTTATAGGAAGAAAGCCTTAGAAACTCATCCTGACCGCTTACCTCAAGGCGCTTCTCCAGCACAGAAATCCGCATCAGAGGAGATGTTCCGTAAGGTAACATGATCTTCAAGGTGCTCGTTCTTCGAAGCAGATTGCACTCATCACGTATCTTAGGTCAATAATGCTTACGAAATCCTCAGCGACCCAGACAACCGCAAGGTTCGTGTTGGTTGTATCATTTTGTATTTTACTCTAATTATCTTTCAGGCCTATGACCAGTACGGAGTGTGGCCTCCTCCAACTGCCCAGCAAAGTTACACTCAAGGCAACTGGCAAGGTCCTACTAGAGATCCCTTTCAAGATCCATTTTTCAGGACCCCTTTGTCCGACATCCATTTTTTGGTCATAGTCGTCAAGCAGATCCATTCTTCCCTTCTTCACGTCATCCGCAGTTCCATGACTTCACAGACCCTTTTGTACTCTTCAATCGAATTTTTGGAGATCTCCATCAAGCCTTTTCGAGAGATCCCTTCGGTGGTCCATTCGGCCATCGGGATGATGGTTTCTTTGGCCCAGGGTTCATGTCTCCAATGTCCATGTCTCACATGACGAGTTCGCCGTTTGGATTCCTCACCGGTGGAAATGCAAATGTATTCAGCTCTTCTTCGCGTGGGGCACTCGCTGGTAGCTCGAATGGCTCTAGATGGGTTTCTGAGAGTTACACAACTTCTACTGTGAACGGTGTTACCCACACCAAAGCTGTTTGTAGAGATTCACAAGTAAGTGATGTTTATTTGTCTACAGCTATCTTGACAATCATTCATTATTCATTAGGGCAACGAGCACATTACCTATTCATTCCCGGATGGTACCAAGCGCCGCCTGATCAATGGGGTTGAGCAACCCTCAAACTCAAACTCTCCTCCATCTCATTATAATGACCGTGCCATCGCTGCACCGCCGCCAAGTCAGGACCCTCCGCCATATGAGGCTCATGTCCCACCGCCAGGTGCAGGGTCTACGCGCTCATCACGGTCTATTCACTCTAAGTCCCGGGACTACGCAAGGCAACCCCAAGGTCCTAATCCTACATACCCGACGCAGCCGCAGGCACCTTATGCCTCGCAATATGCAGATCCAAATTCGTCTGGTGCGTACCACGGTTTGCATGCGTTTAAGAACGCTGACTCATACGGTCGTGCATCTGCTACAGGATATCAGGAGAACAGAAGCCGCAGTGGCAGATGAGGCGCGAGGTGGCTCTGCGTGGAACTTTCGGAAGTGAACGAAACTATGGTCAAGATGATTTGTGCTCCATATTTGGTCGCTCACTTTGATTGCTAATGATTTCGTGATGTATTTTTTTGTTCGTTTTCATGCTGTCAGTGTTATGCCTTCGTCCATTGTACGTTGTATTCCACTTTGCTACCTCCCCATAACGGACTTGCCCGTTTCTTACTGGTGTAGGACTGTAAACAATAGAAGAGTTAAATTTGCTCATACACGTCAAAATTTCCAAATTTTGTTAATCGTTAATACACATTGCACCGTGATAAACCCAAAGTCAATACTTATACTTCAATCTCGCTGCTCACAATCCTTCAAAGAAGGACAAATCTTGTGCAGTCAGCCCGCCCGTCTGAACCGGCTTTGCAGATGGTCTCTCGGCTTGTGACGACGGTGACAACGATGCAAATGACAACAGCGGCTGGGACAACGGCGCAGGCGGCAAGGGTGGCGATGATTGAGGCACCATTGTAGACTGCACTTTCAGTGGCGGAGACCCAAAATTCGGCGCTGCGCCGCCATCGCTCAACAGATCCATATCCCGACCAGATAACGGAGGAGCAAATGGTGGTGGCAGTACGGGGTGCTTGGAATGCGCACTCTGTGGGGATGGCCACTGCCCGCGCTGCGTGGCAGCATGATCAAGCAGACTCTGCGTACGTATGTGCATGGATGTGCCAGACCGTGGGCTTGATATTACTGCTGCCGCTCTCCCAACCACCTTTGAGGGTTTTGCTGGGACGGGCGGTGGGGATGGCGTTCGGATCCGTGATGAAGATACAAATTCGTCAAAGTCATCCAAAGACATTGACTTCGATGACTTGCCGGAGTTCAATGCTTGTGTGGAGGATGGTGAATTGAGAGATGAGTCCATGGATTCTCGTGGTGTCGGGAAGGGATCTATGCAAGGGAGGGTTGAGAAAGCGGAGAATGAGTCGTCGTCGTCATCGTCCTGATACGTAGCTGCTGCCCAGCCAGCGTTTGGGGATGATGTGAAAGAAGTAGCCCCTGGCATGGGATGCACGCTGGGCCGTGGGGTTTGCGGCGGTGATACAGGGGGTGGTAGGAGTGGTGGTATCGAGAGCGCAGAAGGTGCCTTGGGTGGCGGCAGGAGTTGAAAGGGTGATTGTGTCCTTGAAGATGGCTGAGGTAGCGAAGGTATTGCAGTTGGTATTATTGTGTTGGTGTAAGCGGAAGAAGTTTCATTAGTTGGTGAAGACGATTTCGGAGGTACCGCCGGGCTATGCGGACGCGAGAACGACATCCCTGTCACTGGGGATAATGGTGGCGGCAGGAATAAAGCATGAGTCATAGGCTGTGGAGAACCACGTGCAGGCTCCAGCGTAATACCCAAGCCACTCAGACCGACAGGAGGTTGGCTGGCATTCACAGATGGAGGTTTTGGTGGTGGTGCGAGCGGAGGTGGAAGCTTCATGGGCAATGGTGTTGGATCTGAATTTATCAAACTCGACAGCGCTTTCAGCTGTGCATCATCCTTGCCATCATCGGGGTCATGTGCACTAGGCACAATATCAGAAAGGAAATCAAGGTCGTCTGTTGACAGAGCAATAGACTTGCGCTCAGATCCAGTGGCCTTTAGCACGTGAGAAACGGTTCAGAAAGCGCGAAACAGCCGATGGCGCAGGTGCGACCGCTGGAATCATGACATCAGGAGCTGCGGATGAGCTTCCTACTGGAGATGAAGGCATCAAGACAGCTGGAGTGCGAGCGGGAGAAATGTCACGTTTTTCTGGTGCCTGGGGCTTCGTGCTCTCAATACTAGAACGCGCAGACATAGGCGGTGGTCGCGCATTTTCCACCTTCGCATCTGCATATGGTATTGATGATGATCCCTTGCGGTTCCAGAGCGAGAGCAATCTTGCACCAGGTTTCTTGGAACGAGTTGAGTCAATAATAGCAGCGCGTTCGTCTTTCTCCAGTATTCGCCACCCCACTGGAGCATCGTCCACAGGAATATCTTTCCTAGCTTTGACTGATCTTTCCCAATCCGTCGACCCTTTGGAACTGAGGAGGAGGGCCATTGGGCTCTTACGTGTCAAAGGCATATGCCTTGTGAGTTTAAGCGCATTATTTACCGCTTTCGCAGTGGCTGTCTGTGAGAACTGTATTGGTGGGGTTAAAACCATGTCTTCAGGGACCAAGTCATTTAATAAAACCGTACTAAAGTAAGAGGCGTGTAAATTGCACCGTAGAGAAATACCAGGCTATGTACATACATGTTCTCAAGTCCATCAAAACCAGTCCTCCAGTTGCCAGCATCCGAGTCGGACTCTGTCCCTGGCCAGAGCTCTGCGGAGACTTCCTGGCACTTCTGAACGAGAGCTGCCATCATTTCTGGAGGCTATATGCTAGTTAATTAGCTTAGTCGACGCACATAAAGACCATTCATACCACTGCACGGTTCAATTTCTCTTTCTCTTGTCGCGCCGATTCCCATTCATCTGGCGGTTCTTCAGTGCCAACAGGCACATCCGGTGCAGATGTATCCACCCATGCGGCACCCCACTCATCACCATCATCTATGGTAAGATTTATTGGGTCTGCCCATGCTTCACCGTCATCCTCGATTTCCTCGTCTTCCTCCTTAACAGGTGCAGCAGCTTCGAAACCACCACATACGTCAGGACTGTCCGAAACTGTGGGAATAGGATCTCCTGTTGGTTGTACTGGGTGAGGCTCCACAGAATCTGGGGGAGCAGGTACTATAACGTTGTCTTCTTCGCTGGCTGTGGCTGCGGCGGGTATGGGACGTGTGGCTTCATCTTGGGTCTCTGAATCAACCACTTCTGTTATTCTCTGACGAGAAAAGTTTATCTTTGCGTATGTCGAAGAGCCCCACGCGCCACCGTCGTCGATGGAAGAGGTCCAGAGAGCGTCGCTGGTTTGAGATGATTCTGGCCATAGGGTGTTGTTGCTTGCTGACCATGATGGGAGTCCTATATCTTCCTCTTGATCCTGAGTTTGATTACCAACGGTATAGGTCCAGGACGGTGTCAGAACGGGTTTCTTTTGACTGTGCGATTGATCGTCTGATTGCTCCCAGGTTGTAGCCCAAGGGTTGTCCATAGCAAGTCAAGCCAGTTCAGGCTACCACTGAATAAGAATGTTTCAGCCGTTCGCTCACGACACTGAGCAGACTCTATTTTGTCCGGGAGGCAGCTATACAATCTCTAAGAAGAAAGGGAGAACGGGTGTGAAAGTTGTCGCTAGCTCGCGTGGCTTTCGCGTACGTCGCGTAGGGCCATGTGGTTTTCGCTTATGCTCGCGTGCGTTTCGGTTAGCTCGCTTAATTTCTCGCGTGGTTTTTTCAAGTGCCGACTGTTGTCCCATTGTGTGATTGTGTGATTCCGTGATTTGGTCACGTGACTGCATAGCTGCCATGGGTTGTCTGAAGCTGGGGTAAAATCAAATTATTAGGATGGAGCTGAGGCCAGGGAGCCAAAGGGAGTGTGAAGCCAAAAGTGAAGTAAAAAAGGAGTGCAAAAAAAGTGGAAAGCAAAAAAAGGAGGGTACCAGGTTGGAAGTTGCCAGCAGGCTGGAAGTGTCCTCCCCCACCCTCAGGAAAAATCTTCTGATAGATTTCTCTTAAATTGATTATATTTTGGCTATCAAAGAACTGAACTTTGTCATGTGAAAAATCATGTTATTTGTTTCAAAAGCTGCTATGATCATTAGGATGGAGAGATGGGGGGACAGAAGAGCATGGGGAGGAAAGAATGAATGCATGGAAGATGGGTGATGGGTGATGGGTGATGGGTGATATGCAGGAGACAGGGAAGACGGGAGATGAGAGATGGGAGACAGGAGACAGGAGAGATGGGAGACAGGGGAGATGGGGGAGATGGGGAGATGGGGAGATGGGAGAGATGGGAGATGGGAGAAATGGGAGACAGGGGAGATGGGGGGGATGGGGAGATGGTGAGACGGGAGGGATGGGAGATGGGAGAGATGAGAGATGGTAGATGGGGGAGATGGGGAAGATGGGAGATGGGAGATGGGAGACAGGAGACAGGAGATGGGAGACAGGAGACAGAGACAGGAGACAGGAGATGGGAGATGGGAGACAGGAGACAGGAGACAGGAGACAGGAGACATGAGACATGAGACAGGAGACAGGAGACAGGAGACAGGAGACAGGAGAGATGGGAGACAGGGGAGATGGGGGAGATGGGGAGATGGGAGATGGGGGAGATGGGGAGATGGGAGATGGGAGATGGGGGAGATGGGGAGATGGGGAGATGGGAGATGGGGAGACGGAAGATGGGTGACAGGAGATGGGAGATGGGAGATGGGCGACGGGAGATGGGAGATGGGAGACAGGAGAGAGATGGGAGATGGGAGACGGGAGACGGGAGACACAAGACAGGAGATGGGAGACGGGAGACACAAGACAGGAGACAGGAGATGGGAGACACAAGACAGGAGATGAGAGACACAAGACAGGAGATGGAAGACGGGAGACACAAGACAGGAGACAGGAGATGGGAGATACAGGAGATGCAGGAGACGGGAGACACAAGATGGGAGACAGGAGATGGGACATGTGACAACTTAATACTGTTGCCCCCTATTGAAACTTGACACAAAAGATTTAGTCAAGTTAATAGTTTCCAGTAAATAATTTTAAAAAATCAAAATCAAATGCAATGACATGAGGATGAGATGGGCAATAAACTCACAAAGATGGTGATGTGGTACTTTTACTTCTCTCAAAATATTGGTTTAAAGTTATAATTTATTTCAAGACCAATTATCATTATTAAAGATAATTATTAGGATGAAGCCAAGGCCAGGAAGGCAAAAAGAGTGCGCAGCACTCTTTTTGCCTTCCTGTGCCTTGGGCAAACAGAATTATTAGGATGAAGCCTTGGCCAGGGAGCAAAAGGAGTGCGAAGCACTCCTTTTGCTTCCTGTGCCGAAGGCACAACGGGTGGTGGACTCGTCTATAAAGTAAGGGGGGAAAGGTGGGAAGGTGTTCGCTAGCTCGCGTGGCTTTCGCTAAAGGCCACATGGGAACGCTTAGCTCGGTTATTTCGCTTAACACCTTTTTGGAAATTTCTCGCGTGGTTTTTTTCAAGTGCCGACACAGTTGTCCCATTGTGTGATTGCGTGGTTTTGTCACGTGCAGCGCCACACAGGTTAAAATTTGCCACGGGTTGTCTGAAGCTGGGGTAAAAACAAATTATGGGTTGTCATTTGCCACAGGTTGTCTGAAGCTGGGGGAAAATGAAATTATTAGGATGGAGCTGAGGCCAGGGAGCCAAAAGGGAGAGTGAAGGCAAAAGTGAAGGCAAAAAGGAGTGCAAAGGAGTGGAAAGCAAAAAAGGAGGGCAAGCCAAAAATGAGTGCAATTGCAGAAGATGGCTGATAGGTAAAAACAGAAGGAACTCATCAGGATGCTAAAACCCCAGAACAGCATGATGAATATTCAAGGAAACTCAAGGATGGCCCACCACCTGGGTGGAAACCCTGAGTCTATATTCCATTTAGAGTGTTAAATACTACATTTTAATAGATTATGTTTGGCAACAACTTGAGGAGAAATGGGAGACGGGAGATGGGAGATGGGAGACAGGAGACGGGAGATGGGAGATGGGAGATGGGAGATGGGAGATGGGAGATGGGAGATGGGAGATGGGAGATGGGAGATGGGAGATGGGAGATGGGAGATGGGAGATGGGAGATGGGAGATGGGAGATGGGAGATGGGAGATGGGAGATGGGAGATGGGAGACACAAGACAGGAGACAGGAGACAGGGACAGGAGATGGGAGACACAAGACGGGGGACAGGAGATTGGGAGACAGCGGACTGGTAAGAGGAAATGAGAGACAGGAGACCAGTAACAGGAGATGGGAGATGGGAGATGGGACACTTGCATGATTTTGTTGTGTGACAACTTAATACTGTTGCCCCTATTAAAACTTGACACAAAAGATTTATTCAAGTTAATAGTTTGCAGTAAAAAATTTAAAAAATTTAAATTCAAATTGCAATGACATGAGGATGAGATGGGCAATAAACTCACAAAGATGGTGATGTGGTACTTTTACTTCTCTCAAAATATTGGTTAAAGTTATAATTTATTTCAAGACCTGTTATCATTATTAAAGATAATTATTTTAAAGATAATTATTAGGATGAAGCCAAGGCCAGGAAGGCAAAAAGAGTGCGCAGCACTCTTTTTGCCTTCCTGTGCCTTGGGCAAACAGAATTATTAGGATGAAGCCTTGGCCAGGGAGCAAAAGGAGTGCGAAGCACTCCTTTTGCTTCCTGTGCCGAAGGCACAACGGGTGGTGGACTCGTCTATAAAGTAAGGGGGGAAAGGTGGGAAGGTGTTCGCTAGCTCGCGTGGCTTTCGCTAAAGGCCACATGGGAACGCTTAGCTCGGTTATTTCGCTTAACACCTTTTTGGAAATTTCTCGCGTGGTTTTTTTCAAGTGCCGACTCACTGTTGTCCCATTGTGTGATTGCGTGATTTGGTCACGTGACTGCGCAGCTGGTGCGCTGTAGTTCCCTAGATATACCCTCGAGCTCCAATCTTCGTTTCCTCTTTTCCCCCACCACTGCTCCCCCTGCCACATCTTGAGAAAGTAATACTTTCTCAACATACTCAATCTCTGTTTGTTTTTCTGCTTTATTTTGGTAGATATATCTTTCACTGTTCTTGATTACTGTAAGCCTATATAGTGTATATATTGAAACTATGATAAAAATTATTGATTATGTAATCAGATATCAGGCATTTTCGCTTTTTGACGTGTTTTTGGACCCTTTGGACCCCCCTGGACCTGGACCTGGACCCTGGACTGGCCATATCTTGGAGTTTGAAGCATTGTGAGTGTGATTGTTGTTTGTTACTGGCCCTGTATTCCATCTGGACTCGCGAACTCCTGTCGATTCAAGACGAACGTGTAGCCAAGTCCTACTTCCCTGGCCATCTGTTCTTGCAGGTGTTCGCTGGTTGTTTCTGGACCTCTGGGTATACTACAGTGTAGAGATTTTGGATTGGCGGGGCACTTTTCTGTGCTAAGTTGGTCTGCTTGCAGCCTTCTTACAGTTGCCATCCTATCCTTCGGGATAATTTCTCGGACAGCTTTCAGCTGTTCTTAGCACTGTCATACGTCGAACTTCCAGGGTATTAGCTCATCCTGGAAACTGCTGGTACTTCTTCAGTCACTCTCGGCAATATTTGTTTGGACCTTTGGTATGTGATGTTTTGCTATGTATATAATAATGTGATGTCTCATCTTTGACACAGTGGAACTACAACTGTTGGAATTTTGGCTCTTCTCTCTCTTTGTTTCATATATTTTCTCCAATGTATGTGGCTATTGACATATATTATATTTATTTTGACTGATATTTATTCTTCATAGGAATCCCTCCACTCCTCCTACCTCTCCCCAGCGGGCACAGGCTGCTGCACGTCAGGCTGAGAGGAATCAGCGAAATATTGGCTCCCCTCCTGCACGTCGCCATCCTGCTCCTATAGCTCAACCATTAGAAAATGCTGCTCAAATGGTAGGAATTAATTTTCTAATTTTCATAAGACATGTTCTGATATGTTCATAGAATATTCCTCAGATTTTGGGAAATTTAAACCATGGTCCAATACCCATGCAAAGGTTTCCTAATATGCCACGTCATGTTATCGAGCATCATGAGGCTCAACGCATGTGGCGTCTACAGCACCATCCACCACCACCCCCTGGGCCACCTGTTGCTGCTCCAGCCATAGGACCTCCATTTGGTCAACCTATTCCTGCTCCAGCCTTTGGTTATATTCCTCCTCCTGTTGCACTTCAGAATGAATATGAACGTCGTATGGCAAATGTTGCTGCAGCCACAATAAATAGTCATGAAGCACGCCGTGCTGCTAGGCGAAGGCGTAATAATCCTCAACAACAACCAGTACCAGCACCAGCACTTCCTGCCCCTGCCCCTACTCCTGCCCCTGCCCCTGCCCCTGCCCCTGCCCCTGCCCCTGCCCCTGTTCCTGCCCCTGTCTATGTACCTGCTCCTGCCCCTGTTCCTGCTCCTGCCCCTGTTCCTGCTCCTGCCCCTGTTCCTGCTCCTGGACAGGCTCAGAATAACTTGGCAGCCTTTCAGTTGCTGCAGCAACAAGCTGCACAGGGACATAACATACAGCAGCAGCAGCTAGCTGAAATAATTGCTAGGCATGCTCAGGATTATCGCCATGAACGGCAGCAGGAAGAGGAAGCTGAACAGATGAATAGACAGAACTATGGTCAATACATGCATGGTCCTATTCACTATGAGGGTGCAGTTGGTCCTCACAATTTCAACAATCCCCAACAATACTTTGCACACCATCCTGCACCACCTTTGCCTGCACCACCTCAACCTGATTATCAACAATTTCATAATCAGTTTCAGCATCATTTCCAGCAGATCCAGCAGGAAGATAGACAAGCACAAGAGATAATACGTCAACAGCAGATTCAGCAGCAATTATTACAGCAGCAGCAAGAAAGACAAGCACAGGAGGCATTAAATCATCAACAGCAGCAGGATAGACAAGTACAGGAGGCACAGCATCAGCAGCTGATCCAGCAGCAGCTCCAGCAGCAGGAAGCTGAGCGCATTCATGGACAAGGCCAGGAGGAGCAAGATGCCTTTTACTTGCAGCAGCAGCAAAATAGACAAGCTCAGGGTGTTCTACAAGCAAGCCAACAGGAGGAGGCCCGCCACAACCGTGCACAGCAGAGAGTTCATGAGGAGCAGGAGCGTCTTGAGGAGGCACTACATGAATATAATGACCCAATATCTCAAGAGCAACATGCAGATGATGAAGAGAGAAGGAGAATCCAACAGCAAGAACAACACCAGGAGCATGAAGAAGAGGACAACCAGCATATCAATCAGGTCATTCCTATTCCTGATGGAGCTCAACCATATACAGAACCAGCCAACCATCATACTCTTGGTCCCCTTAATGTGGAGTGTCCCAAATGTCATGCACTTCACTTTGCATGTGAAAGACTCTCCAACTCCTCTTTGCAAAACCCTCGCTTTGGTATGTGCTGCTTGCAGGGCCAAGTCAGCCTTCCCCCATTTCCAGCATGGCCACCTGAGCTGGAGCAGGCATATAGAGACAGAACATTTGTATCAAAAATTCGCCAATACAACAGTGCTCTTGCATTTACCTCTGTTGGTGTCAACATTGAGGATCGTGCTGTTCAAAGATCTGGCCCAAATGCTTTTCGTATCCATGGCTCTCTCCATCACCTCATGGGCAGTCTTCTACCTCCAGAGGGTGTCCAGCCTTCATATGCACAACTTTATATATATGACTCTGAAGAAGCCACCAACATCCGCACCACCCGTCCTGGAAATGAAGGTCTTGATCGTCAGATTCTCAGAGATCTGCATGACATGTTGCATCGAAAACACCCCTATGCTGCTGTCTACAAGCAAGCCTATCAAATCATGCAAGAGAAGCCTCCAGAGGAGCAGACAGATGTTTCTGTGCGTATTCACTTCCTGCCAGGCACAGATGGTCGAAGATACAACCTTCCCACTGCCAATGAAATTGCTGCAGCTCTTCCTGGAGATGGATCTGAGGAGGTGTCTCATGAACGCGACATCATTTTATATTATCAAAATGGTCGACTTAGGCGCATCAGTCAACTCAACCATGCATATGCCTGTCTTCATTATGTCCTTCTCTTTCCCAATGGAGAGGATGGCTGGGACCTCTACATTGATATGATCATTCCTCAGGGTGGACGTGCACGTGCCAAAAAAGTGACTCAGCTGCTGTATTATGCCTTTCGTCTTCATCCCCGTCCAGCTCGCATTGACCACAACAACATCTTTCGTGGTGGAAGGCTGTTCCAGCAGTATGTTGTTGATGCTTGGGCTTCCATTGAGCAGAGCAGACTTAACTGGATAAGAAACAACCAGAAGAAGATCAGGGCTGACTGCTACCAAGGCCTCACAGACAATATTCTCAATGATGGAGTAGGCAATTTGGCTGAGACAGGTCGTGCTATAATCCTTCCCTCCTCTCATTCTGGAAGCCCTCGCTATATGCAGCAGCTACTGCAGGACTCCTTGGCCATCTGCCGTGCCTGCAAGAAACCTGATCTCTTCCTGACAATGACTGCCAATGGGAACTGGCCTGAGATTACTGAGAATCTCCTTCCAGGTAAAGTGACATACTGATGCATCATTATGACTTGATTCTGACAAGTTTTCTAATGTAGGTCAAACTGCTGTGGACCGTCCAGACTTGGTGGCTCGCGTATTCTATCAAAAGCAGCAGGCTCTGCTGAAGAAGGTTCGCAATGGCTACTATGGCAAGGTTGCAGGATTGGTGTACACCATTGAATATCAAAAGCGTGGTCTGCCTCACATGCACCTTCTCATCTTCCTGGATCCAGACCACAAGATTCGTACTGTGGAACAAATAGACTCCTTCATCTCTGCCCAGATCCCTGACAGAAATGTCCATCCCCAACTCTATGAGGCTGTGGAGAAATACATGCTTCATGGCCCTGCTCTCCAGAACGTTGCTTGGAGAATGGACGTTGCAAAAAGCACTTTCCAAAGTCTTTCTGTGCCCAGACATTGATGAAGGAGGATGGCTATCCAGAGTATGCAAGACCTGACAATGGTCGCACTGTCCAGAAGAATAACACTGTCTTCACCAACAAAGATGTTGTTCCTCACCCTCCACAACTCCTGGTGGAATTCAACTGCCACATCAATCTTGAAGTCTGTGCTTCCATCAAGTCTGTGAAATACATCCACAAGTACATCTACAAGGGAAATGACCGTGCCACTTTGGAGATGCCAGGACCAGTGGATGAGGTCAAAACCTACCTTGACTCCAGATACATCAGCTCTACTGAGGCTGCATGGCACATCTTTGAGTTTGGAATGCACCTTGAATGGCCCTCTGTCTACCGTCTGCCAGTCCACCTTCCAAATGAACACATGGTGTTTTATGATCCTGAGGATGATGCCCAGGATGTTCTTGAGCGTGCAGCAACCAAGGAGACTTGCCTTACTGGATGGTTCAAAGCCAATGCCAACAATATCTTGGTGGCAGCTGGAGCCCATGATCACCTCTACCAGGACTTCCCCTCAAAATTCGTATGGAACAAGACCGCATGGAAGGTACGACAACGTGGAATGGCCATTGGAAGGATGTACTCTGCTGCACCTGGATCTGGAGAGCGCTTCTACCTGAGATTGCTTCTGACTGTAGTAAAAGGTATGATGCTCATGTCAATTTTTATCAATCAAACTCACCATGTATTCAAGGGGCCACCTCCTATGAGAACCTTCGAACAGTTGATGGTGTTTTATATGACACTTTCAAGGAGGCATGTCGACGTAGGGGTCTACTTGAGGATGACAATGAATGGATCCAGTGCTTGCAGGATGCCTCTCACATGAGCACTGGACATGGCATGCGCAATCTCTTTGCCATCATCCTCATCCACTGTAACCCTACAGACCCCAGTGATCTTTGGAACCAATTCAAGGACAATCTCTGCGATGATCTGCGTCACCACCTGTCTCATGCCCCATTCAACATTCCTAACCCCACAAATGAAGAAGTCTATGACTATGGTCTCTATCTCATTGATGGAAAACTTTGCAAAAATGGAAAGTCTTTGCAAGTGATTCCTCAGATGCCTACACCTCAAATGGCAGCAAGATGGGGGGTCATGCAGGGAAATCAGCTCATTGCTGAGCAGCTCCAGTATAACCAGGAGGAGCTCCAGCAGATGGTGGATCCAGGAGTGCTTTCTCTCAATCAGGAGCAGAGGACAGTCTTTGATGCAGTGGTCAATGATGCCATGCAAAGAAATGAGCAGACACCTGGACATGCATTTTTTGTCCACAGTGCAGGTGGATGTGGCAAGACATATCTCTGCAAGCTCATTGCCTCAAAACTCCGTGCTGAAGGCAAGATTGTCCTGTGTGTGGCTTCCTCTGGAATTGCTTCTCTCCTCCTGCCAGGTGGACGTACAGCTCATTCGCGATTCAAGATTCCAATCCCCATTAATGAGGACAGTTCCTGCAACATCAAGAAAGGAGATGTTGTGCATGAGCTTCTGAAGGCCACCTCCCTCATCATCTGTGATGAAATTCCAATGCTACACCGTCACAATCTGGAATGCCTTGACCGCTCATTGCGTGACCTTCTCAATGTTGATGCTGATTTTGGAGGATTATCCATACTCTTTGGAGGAGACTTCAGACAGACTCTACCAGTGGTGGCTCATGGATCCAGAGAGCAGATAGTGGGTGCTACCTTCTGCAGATCTCACATCTGGCCAAGGCTTCAGATCTTCCATCTCAAGACAAACATGCGCCTTGGTCAAGACCCTGCCTCTGATGAATTTGCCAAGTGGCTTCTGGAGATTGGAGCTGGAAAGAACACACATGCTGATGGCACAGTGGTCCTTCCAATTCATATGCGCTGTGCCAACAATAATGTCCAGTCACTCATCAATGCCCTCTACTCTCCTATCCTGCTTCCTGACCATCCTCCTGTGAATGATTCCTTCTTCCTGGAACGTACCATCCTCTCTGCAAAGAACACTGATGTGGATGAAATCAATGCCAACATTCTTGAATTATTCCCTGGAGAAAAAGCAGTGTTCACCAGTGCAGACTCAGTTGCTGAGAGGGAATATGAATATATTCCCCATGAGTTCCTTCACACTCTGACACCATCAGGGTTCCCTTTGCACAAATTGGAACTCAAAGTGGGTGTTCCTCTGATGCTGTTGCGCAACTTGGATCCCACCAATGGCCTCTACAATGGAACCAGGATGATCCTCCTGTCTTGGACCACACATGTGCTCAAATGTCGGATTCTCAAGGATGGAGTTGATGAAGCCCAGCAAGACAATCAGGACACAGTGCTGATCCCCAGGATGACTCTGGATGCCACTGCTGAAGATAACCCAATTCCTCTAAAGCGTCGACAATTTCCTGTCCGTCTTGCATTTGCTATGACAATCAACAAGGCTCAAGGTCAAAGTGTGAAGTGGGTTGGACTGGATTTGAGAACTCCTGTGTTCAGTCATGGACAGCTGTATGTGGCATTGTCCAGGTGCACTCACCCAGAGAGAGTGTGTGCTATCTTTCCAGAGCATGAAGAAGGGTCAAAGACGACCAATGTGGTGTATACAGAAGTGCTGAGAGGACTTGGAGATCAGATTGAGAATTGATTGATGTAGTTTTATGTAAAGTGATGTATAGTGTACTTTTAGTCTTGCTGAAATGGTGGTGAAATGTACATGTTTGTTTGAAGATTTACTATGATTATCAGGATGAAGCCAAGGCCAGAAAGTCAAAAAGAGTGCGAAGCACTCTTTTTGGCTTTCTGTGCCTTGGGCAAAAGAAAATTATTGGGATGAAGCCAAGGCCAGGAAGGCAAAAAGAGTGCGAAGCACTCTTTTTGCCTTCCTGTGCCTTGGGCAAAGTGAATTATTAGGATGAAGCCTTGGACAGGAAGCAAAAGGAGTGCGAAGCACTCCTTTTGCTTCCTGTGCCGAAGGCACAACGGGTGGTGGACTCGTGGTAGGCTAATGGAAGCACCTACCTTACTAGGAAGGTTCTGAGAGATGGTCTGGCTTTCCATACTGAGACACGTTTTGATTCACGCGTCTCCCATCTCGCATTCGTCCTCTGCTCACCCACCACTTCCCTTGATGTGTCTCGGTTTGGGTTGTGTCGTGTTTCAGAAATTTGTATCCCTCTCTTTGCTATCGACGATTAACTTTGACCCCTAGTCATCTTTGTCTGCACTGTCCGGCAAGAGCCGATTAAGACCACAGCCCAAACCCCAACCCTCCGCAACTGAAGAAACTTGTATTGCTTATTGTCATTAGCATTGAGTCTCCACCACTCCTTGCACTCATTATCTTTCAGTTATCGTGTTGACGTTTTCTCAGTCTGCGAAATACAGTGCCATTCTGTTCGAAGTTGTATGCTCAATGAACCATACTAAGCCATGATCGGAAGATGATAGAAATGCGTAACAGTGTGACTCGTTGGAACCAATTGAGCTATCTTTGCTAGCAATCGGTCATTCTCGGCTCTGGGCTTGATCAGCCTGCGATTCTATCCAGCACCGTCGTACTCGCAGCATTGTGGCCCAAAGCTGAAGCAATCCTGGGAGCCACTGCCGAGGGGATGGAAGAGGATGCTTGTTGCAGGACGCTTGAAACGACGGACATTGAGGACTCTGTAATTGTGCAGACGGTTGAGCTTATAGAGTAGATCTCGAGTGTTGGGTTTTTTTTAAATAGAGGAACAAATTATGTCGGTGAATACGGGAACACGACAAATTGGACGTATTGACGTGTGTCGGAATCGAAAAAAAAGTGAAGGAGATGAGCTGATGCAGCCTCTACAAGATGAAGCTTTAGGCAGGCTGTGAGTGAGTGACGAGCATGAAATGGGATGAGAGACGCACCTGCAGGAGCTGAGTCTCATAAAAAGCTCAGAACGCAATGAGACATTAGCCAAGGTGTAGTATGGGCATGAACTGGTAAAAAGTCGTTAGCTGTCGGCACGAACAACTGGAGGCGAACGTTAACCACAGAAGGTCACCTGGCTAGGACATCACCGACCGCCCTGACGCAGACATCGGCTAGGTAGCCTGTCACTGACAAGATGTTGGCCTGAACAGTACTTATCACAAAACGCCTAGTATCACAGTCACAATATATGAAGAAGCACAGAAGATGCGAGGTTTTGTTTCTCAAGGATCACCAGAGGACGGAGTCAACCCTTTTTCCAATGGTTGTGCGCCTCCTGATTGTGTGCGGTCCTTTCGGAGTCCCCAGGGACCATGACATACTAGAGGGATGGTGTAAACAGGGACTATCATGAAGACTTCTTCTGCGTACTTAGTTCATGTAGGCGAGTGCAGCAGTGTGAGACCGAACGTTTACATAAACGAGAGGATTCGTGGATAAAAGTTGTGAGTCAGGACGCAAACAGCTTTGGAGTCGACAGATGCGCCTGACGTGCAACTTCCTGCAGTCAAAATCATCATATACACCCCGACTTATTTATGCAACACGCGCCGAATTGAAGAAATTTGAATACCTTGGCGACAACTTAATGCGAACTTGAAGTGCAAGGGATACAGAGTGGTGTTTACATCGACTCCACAGCTAACGCACAACAAGTGATACCACCGGTACGACAGAAAAAGTGAAGTTTGACGAAAAGAACACTAGTTAATGCGAACTTAGGGCACAGCGTAACTGAAGTGTTCGAATCGAAGAGATGCCAGTTGTCCATATCCAAGTCTTGACTAAATCCACTATTGACTCCACAACAGTCCACCCATCGTCAAATCATACACCTCTTCCCTTCCGATCTTTCATTCTCGTTTGACATTTTCCCACATAATGTCGTTTCAAACTCGTTTGATCAACGGGCGGCAGTGTTCGGACTGTTTTCAGAGGAAAGCAACCGAGCTAGCGCTCAGACTCATAACAGGGTGCTGCAACCTTACTTGAAATCGACACTATGGCTGTAATCGCTCTGACCTGCATTCTGTATGTCCAGACGATAATGATACTATCCAAGCAGGAAAAATTGATGGTCTCGTTCATCGGTGATCACGGTAGAGGCATACCGCATGGACGCCTGAGCGCCAGTGCTTAAACTTGGTTTATCATGCATGAATTGATACACGTGGCGACCCTTCAAAAGAGTGCGACAGGATATTAAGAAGTGTTATGCCGTCGGAACCTTACCATGACCCTCTTACTTAACGCTATCCTTTTCTGCGTTCCATTTGTTTGCGCTTCACTCCCGGGTCTCAACAATACCTTTATTCTTGCACTCGACGCCAGCAACTCTCCACCCAATAATGACACCAGAACTTTGTGGGACATCATCTGGAGTTGTGGTATAACTTTATTCGCGTGCGCATGGACTGCCATGCATCCGAACATTCCGGGCATGAACGAGAAGAAACTGGCTATTTTCTTTCGTCGTATCCTCATCATGTTCACAATGTTAATCGCCCCAGAACTCATTCTCACTTGGGCCTCGCTGCAGCTTTATAGCGCTCTTGCAGCTAAAAAGCAGTTCAATGATGCCTTGGGTGCACGGGCTGCCAAAGCCCACGACAAAAGTTCAGACGTGGAACTTCTTTTGCGTGGTGGATTCCTGGAATCGAGTGGAAGTTCAAACGCGTACAGACCTGCAGAGTTTAAAGGTTGGTTGCATTTGGATTCTTCCAAATACGCAACTGATATCTTCGCAGAATGGACAGTGATTCATGGGTTCTTCGCGTGGATGGGTGGATTCATGCTATACGTTGATCGCGAGCCGCGAGCCACTCTTACGCCCGACGAACTCTTACACTTCATTCGTGAGGGATCTGTGGACATGCCTGACATCCAGAAGGAAGACATCGAAGACCGAAGCAAGGGTGACGTATTATCCAAGGGCGTCGCCATTCTTCAGCTCGTATGGTTCATTCTCCAGCTCATTGCTCGTGGTGTCCAGAACCTTCCAATAACGCTCCTGGAAATCGACACCTTGGCTATAGCTATTCTGGCTTTCAGCGCCTACATATTGTGGTGGACCAAGCCTAAGGATGTGGGACGTCCTTATATTGTTCATTGGAAATCAACAACATTGCCGCCAACCTTGACTTATGAGTAGGTTTGTGTCAGCATGCTTGCATGAAATTGCTCTGATTCGCCAACGTTCTAGCGAGGCAGATCCAAGATTTGGTCGTGTAGGCTGTTCTCGTTATCTATTCCGCCTGATCTATCCCTCCTTGAGTGCTATGGGTATGGGCGCGATCGTGTCCCGTCATGCTGCTCAAGCACGTCGAGTCCCATCTCTAGGTGGCTACGGTGGGAACAGTAATACTACCATGGCTTCCCATAGCACGGAACGGGATGGCATGACAGATCAAGTGCCAGTGGATCAGAACTCAAGTTTCATTAAAGACCTTGGAAGGATCATAGTGCCGCTATTCGGAGCGAGAATGAGTGAGACTGTGCCAGTATTGATTGGCAGTTACAGCGGGGTGCTGCTTGGAGGGATACATTGTCTGGGTTGGAATTCCTTGTTTCAGAAACCTATTGAACTGACATTATGGCGTGTGGCTTCCATTATAATGGCATGTGCACCGATGCAGATTATAACTCTTGTAGTTGGCTCTCGGGGGCGTCAGAGGCGCAACCCGCGCGACCCTATACTGGCTATGCTATATGTGAAGTTGAAATATCTCATCCCAATTCTTGGCACTCTCTCATATCTTTTTGCGCGCATTACGATATTTGTACTTATGATTTTGAGCTTTCAATCACTCCCTCCTGGCGTGTATGATACAGTAGACTGGATCGCATTTTTTCCGCATTGGTAGTTATGCTGAATTTAGTGTTTCGAGCTATTAGACGACGGGGATGAGTTTATATACTTATCACAAAATCGATCCGACAGCTGGCCCTTCTATTCCATCAATCATTAGGCTCTGCAGGCGGCTATTCTCTTCAATTTGCAGGCATGGTTATTGGTTTCCGTCCATTTACACTCTGCATGCACGAAGGCCTCAATTTAGGGCTGACTAAGCAAAACGCGCAACTAAGACGCGTTTCGTCTCTCATCTCGCATTCGTTCTCTGCCCACCCACTGCCTCCCTTTAGGTGTTTTGAGTCTTGACAGTGTTTTTGGGTTGTGTCGTGTTTTGGATAACTCCCCAAATCCATCTTCCTCACTCGAGGGTTTCTGGTTGTGTCTCATTCCCCCGGTCGATTCCTTTCGCGCGCGTTATCTCGTGCGCATTCATTTCGTCTTTGCTTGCTATCGAAGGCACTTTGATCACGGTGGACATCTTTGTCTATGCTGCCTGGAAAAAATCGATTAAAACCACAGCCAAAACCTCAATCGCCCCTACTCCTACTCCGTTTGTCCGATCACGTCAGTGTTAATGTTTGTATTTCGCAGACTTGCGCCAGTTGTAAGCCCAACGAACTATAGTGAGCCATGACTGGAAGATGATAGAAATGCGCCAAGTGTAACAGTATTACTCACTGGAACCAACTGAGCTATCTTTGCTAGCAATCGGTCGTTCTTGGCTCCGGGATTGATCAGCCTGCGATTCTATCCAGCATCGTCTACTCGCGTGGATCCTAATAAGAAACGGGTTCGTTAGGGGACCGCATGGCGTGCAAGCCTCGTGGTCAGATAAAAGCTGACCTTGCGATAAAGCTGTCTCACTTGCAGCCCTCTGCCTGCCCAACTTGTACACTACCCTTGTGGTGGTCATGAGTACTGATGTGTCTAGCTGTCCCTAGAGGGGTCCAGTTGCAGTGTCGCACGGACCATTTACTCCCACTGTTCACAGTAGTAGTAAACGGAACCAGAGGCACCGTCGGTGGGGGTAACGGCGGCCTCCTGACGAGAGCCTTCACGGCTCGAAATTGCTGCATTCTCTCCGCTCTACTAACCTTCCTCTGGTCCAGCTAACAGACCCATGTCGTAGGACACGGGTGCCTGCGGCAGGTACTGAGGAGCTGGTCAGGCTCGATGGCACTCTACTGGACAACACTTCTGGCATGAGCTTTACTTTCATGTCAGTTCGCTAGGTCTCCAACAATTGGTCTAAATATTTCTTCCTGATTTTCAACCAGGGATCACTATGGAACCCAGCCAGCGATATGGGCGAAAATTGACTCGAATGATAATGATCAATGATTTGTCCCAGATTACAATCCAGACATCCAAGGCCCAGTTTGGGGGTTGACCTAGGTGGGTCCGTCTGGACATCGCCAAGGATGTTGGGGAGCCAGATTGTCGTCTGGACATGATGTTCTCGATGAACCGTAATGTCTTGGCATAGTGGCATGTAAGGTAATGTATGATCATGTTCGATTGCGCAAGTGCGAACACGCTTTGTACTGCCTGCCACAAAACCAACCAAGGTTGCTTATGATTCAGAGCCTGATTTTGCGAAGATGGTGGGGAAAGGGTCCCTGCGGTTCTAATTCCTTCAATTTTGTCCAGCATCGTCCACTCGCGTGTATCGGAATGATTCCGGTGTTACCGAAATGGTTTCATTCGGAGACCTCACGGCGGGCAGGCCTGGTGATGGGAGGTTTCCCTAGCGAACAAGCTCTGGCAGGCTCTGTCCCACCCGCAGCCCTCTGTCTTCCCAACCTTACACTACCCTTACAGTGGGTTTTATGAGTATTGATGCGTCTGGCTGGTTCTCGAGTGGTTGCAGTTGCAGTGTCGCACAGGCCATTCACTCCCATTGTTAACATAGGCTCAGTAGTAGTAATCCTGAACAGAACGAGAGGTACGAGCGGTGAGGGTAGCGGCGGCCCCCTGACGAGAGCTTTCGCAGGCTCGAAACTCCTACTTTCCCGCTCTTCCCGCTGGTCCAGCTAACAGACTCTTATCCTAGGAGACGAGTGCCTGCAGCAGGCATTAAAGAGGTGGTCAGACTCGATGGCACTCCGCTGGACGCTTCAGACGTGGGCTTTGCTTTCCATGCAGTTCGCTAATGCTGATTCATTTATTAGGCAATACTTCACAGGAGACGTAATATTTGTGTTCAAACTGGCAGGACTACTGTCTCTCCTCGTGATTCTCAAGGGTGCTTTTGTGCCTATACTCCGCCCACTGAAAGATGGCGACTTGGAATTGTATTCACGGAGACTACGTGTTGGACGAGGTAAGTGCTGTTACTTTGTAAACCTTCAGCTTGATGTTGCGTCACACTCGAAAGCTGTTGTGAAAAATGCCAAGCACTACGCTGTTGAAAGTGTGAATATTATTATGCTCCCCGACTCGGAGCTGCGCTACATCATCCTAGTGAGGACAGGATCTAGACCAGATTGGCCAGAATCCTTTCGGCAACCTGGGTTCCAAAGGCATTATCAGGATCCTCCGACACTCGTCCCGCAAACTGCAAGATCAATCTCAACCACAACCATACTAGCCTACCGTGGATCCGCTCTGATCTCGACGCGTTCATTCAGGGTCTGAGTCGCCGTTCAACGAACGGAACATCCTAATCGTAGACCGAACAATCCGGGACCGTGACGTGTCATTTGTATGACGGCACTTGCATTAGAGATACGTTTCAGTCGCAACGGCAATCTAACGGACGAGCAGTAACGTGTGATCTAGAAGATGATATATGAGTACGTGAAGGATGAGATATATATGGGTGGATGAGTATCGTGAGTCTGAATGCCGAACGCGGTGTCAGATGCCAGGGAGTAAGCAGGACGGGTAGCACGTCATTCCGCGCGGCTCCCGAACCGGGGACCGTGGCCTGTAGGCCTACCGGAAGAAGATCACGCGCACTGAATGGACACTTTAAGCTGGAGTATTACAAAGATTGACAAGGGTTTAGACACGATGCGTTATGGTTTTGAAGAACGCCGCGGCGGCGCCTACTGTTTAACGCGTGGCGCAATCCGGATATTGTAAGAAGGAACCGAACGACTGTCATCACATTTATCAAGATCTCTGGCACGAACACGAATTCAATTCGAAGACTCGAAGTAGGTGTCGAAATGGTGATAAGATGATGGTCAACATCGTTTTCTGCTGGTACTAGACGCTTACGTACGTAACTTAGGTAATTGTTTAGGGTTCAAGCATGTCAGGACAATACATGAATTGTACATGTTCTCGGCAAAAGTGCGTGAAACGTATACATGGTCACGGTCGGAAGGCGTTGATCAATCGATCAGTCTGATAGAGCGCTTGTAACTTTATGCTGGTATCCATATCGTATGCTCGTACTGCATCTTTGGAACTTCTTCTAGTGCTTGCGGGATGAGAACTAGATCAACGCGTCGTCAGTCATCCACGCTAGACCTACACAGATGATCGATACGATCACGTCAGTAGTCGGTAACGATTCCGCAGCTACTGAAATGATTTATCAGGGATGTGTAACGTTGCTTGCAAGCAGCATTACTCTCGGGTCTAGGCTCGAATGAACGACCAGTTTAGCATTGCACGATGTTGTACTGTGGGCAGACCGAATCACACATGTTATTCCCGCATGTAGGGACACTAGCGAGTAAGGCTGCGATGTGCATCAATATTCGATGATCAAATTAGCAGAGTATGATAAATGTTGCCAAGGCAAAGAAGGCGTGAAAGATGAGGGACGTCCTTCGAGGAGACCTATCTCCTACTTGATGAAGCAGAGAAGGTGCCTTGTTTTTCACTTGGCGTACTGCGGATTTTGCTTTCAGATGGGGCAAGGAGAAACAGCATCCTAGCGCAAAGGGGAATTGTTAGTTGCCATAGAATTCAGAATACTCATCGTTAGCTGAAGACAATATCGGTGTTGAATCTGTGCCTCTCCAGGAAATTAAAGCGAACGATTTCCGACTTACAGCAGTAACATGTGTACACGTAAAGTTGTGTCTTTGTGCAGGAACGTGTTTCTGTACAATGACGCGTCTTGTAGTTGTATATCCCAACCACGTGGCGTTAGATGGGACGGAAACTTGTGAAAAGCCTAGCTCTAAGGACATATGGGTACGTCGGACCGCAGAGAGAGTGGAGTTCGGGTAAGGGCACGTCGTCATGTGCTCACTAGTACACGGCCTATACCAACTTCCATAGCACCTCCGAGTCCATATGCATGTGTCCGTCAGAAAGAAGTTTGGTTGTCGTCAAGCACGATATCCTTACATGAATGGTGGCACGCAGATGGAAGTTATGAAACAGAGTTTCGATCGTGGAATGGAAGTGAGTCAGATGGGTCCCAGGAGATTTATTTCGAAAGACCTGTTTGAAGTTACGGACTGTGTGGAAGTCCTTAGTATGATGTATATATGACGTACAACATGACCCGAACGAACTTTTGAGCGGAGGGTGTACTGTCGGAGGCATAATTGTCGGCCACCGGAAACGTCATTAGATCCGGTGATTCTTGATTGCCGGTCCTCTTCGTTTGGGTTGAGGGCGATGCACTTGCCGCGGATCTATAGCGTTCAGTTATCCCCGTCTACGTAGTACGCACAATGAACGGATCTTGTTGAAAATTGTTCAGCGCGTCATCGTCGTCATAACCCGCACCTTGTACAAGGCAGTTCTCGATACAGCCGCATTTCATCTCCGTGTACATTCAATCCCGAGGAATCAGTTCCGGAACTTGTTAATTCGCTTCCGACTCACCATCGCCGCACGCGGACATTCCAATCGCTGCTACGAATGTAGAGGATGCGCCACTGATAAATGTGATATCTTGCTCAGAGGTGAGATCGAGAGCCATCTCCAACCTCGTCGCAACGTCTCTCATTGATACCTTGCCCGCTTTTGGATTAAGCGTGCTATGTCGGACATTCAAAGTATCAGATGTCCAAACCATCGGTTTCCTTTGCGTTCCATCACGCTCTGCCTATTCTGTGTAGATCAGGAGCATGAGGGGCAGCAGAAGCCAGTGGCATGGTAAGAGGGGAATATAGAACCTTTTTGGTCGAATCGGAGCACAAAGGTCCTGCACAGGCCCGTGTCAGACGGTCATCAACGCTCTTACCAGGGCGCTTCAGACCTACTACTTCTGTCAAAGATGATCTCGCTGGTTGATTTGTGCAGTGACAGGTTTCGGATTTCTCTGAAGAGTTTGATGATTGGGAGATAGGTTGGATCTGTGTATCGGACATACGTGATGGTCGCAAGAGAGGAACGCAAGGATCTGTGACCTGATGTAATCAAGCATAGCTATAGGCAATGCGTATCTGCACAGGTCAGGTCCACGTCTTTGACTTAGTAATACGCAGGCAGTTTGAACATGAATGACTGTGCCTTCCCAGATGCTTGGTGCAGCATTGCCTATTAAGAATTCGAGAGAGTAAGAGGATGTGAGCAGAGTTCCCCAGACAAGGCACGCAGCCTCACCAAAAGCGTTACTGATCTCATATCGATGAGGGCAAGTGCTCGAAATGGCGAGATCTCGTGACAACCAAATGAAACGCCAGGGGCTTCGCTTGGCACGAAAGGGGCAAGTTTCAATATAGCCTGACGCTCAGCACTGCATGCGACGATGCTTTTGACGCTTCATTGAATGGTTAATGCAGATTGTTCACACAAATCATGCCGTTCAGGGTAACCAGACCCTCAATCAAGTATCATTCGGTACGTAAAAGTTGGGAGGTGTCCGTGCATGAAAGTAACGTGGGGTAAAAGTATCCGTGGAAGTCTTTGAATCTTGAGTAGCTGGAGAACCTAAAGAGGATGACCGACGAGGTTTAAAAATCAGGACAACGATTAACCCAAAAATGATCAATAGGAGGAGGAAAATAATTTTCCGACGGCCCGTATTCTTCTGATATCTGTAAGAGATGGTGTCAGCACCCTATGATGACTATCGATATATACGGCTCACCGCGTTGCATGGTTTAACTCTTTCACAGCTTCAGCCATTTCTACCGAAGTTTGTTCAATGTTATACTCAATACTATCCAGAAGGGTTCCTTGATCTATCACAAGGACAGACAAATCCTTGAATAATTCCGCTAGAGAAGCTATCGAGTTTGCAATTTCCGTCAACTCCCGGTCACGGGCACGGAGATCGTGATCTTGTATGTATCTAAAATCTGAGCTTGCTGCACGGGGGAATAACGCTTTAGGTATACAAGAGACATGCTCGTTGATTGTTGCTCACCGCAGCTTCTACGTCTTCATCAACAGCAGTCAGGCCCTCGGATCCTCTTGAAGAAATAGTGCCAGACGCAATCAGGAGATCTTGATTCTTAATCGCGTGCCCTTGCAGACCTGATGAAGGCGAAAGCGCGGTCATAGAAACGATCGGTTCCCGTCAAGTTGAAAATACTTACGTTCCATATATACGCGCTGTTTCTTGCGGAAAGTCGAACTAAGTTCCTGGACCCTCGCGGCCAAGCCTCGTTGCACATTCTTGGCCGCGAGGACTTGAAACTGGGTTTTCTGAGTGGAAGGAGGAAATGAGTGAACCTGTTCAGTACCGATACTTTGAACCAAAGTATGGCATCGTCTAAAATCCTAACCGAGAGAGGAAAGAAAGGAACGATTGTAAGTACGATATGGACATGAGGAAGTCCATGGAGGATGTACTTTTGTTATTTCGGTGGTCGCCGCTTCGATTTCTCGTTCCTCTGCCGTCCGGTCCGCGAAGCCGGGGAGAACATGCTTTGCATGGAGCTTTTCTAGAGCGACAACTAAGGCAGAGATGATGTCATTGAGGTGGCAAAGAGACCAGAACAGGAACACACTTTTAGCCTGCGTGCCACCCAAGATCTCTTCTACTTGTTCAGAAAGATCGACCCTTTATTGAAAATAAGTAAACGTTGTCTGAAACACAACGGAATAAAGGGTACCATTTGGGAGGTAAGTCAGAGTCGGGTACGGAGCTTGACTGTATGAGCATTTCATTTTCATCTTGAGAACGGTATGGTTCATCTGAATAAGATGATTGTAAACGGGAGAAACGTGTTGAGGGTACTCTTGAATCACGAAAGGAGATAAAGAGCAAAGTCCTTGAGCGGGTTGTCGGTAATGACGACGAGGACATTCCAGAGTAAGTTGACTGTATGGTATTGTTTGTACGATAATTTCTTCTACAAATAATGATAAATAAAATAGCCGGGTAAAAGAAAAACCAATTATAGATTGGTCCGACAGTGTGGAAATAGTTATTCGGAAACCGGAAGCAAACCCCGGAGTTGGGTTACATCAAACGGCTTCTTTATTCTCGTTACTTATCACATCGTGCCCGATCACTCCTTAACTTAATGGTCTTGTGATTTTTAGTCCTAGCCTTGTCACAGATCGGTTGTCCCTTGCAAACTCTTATAAAGTTCCCCATTCATCACCCCCATTCTCCAACTACACTGCATCCCCAATTCTCCTTTCGCCTACCCCACACCCCCGGTATGCTGTTCCGTCCTCCATTTTAATGCTCCACAATAATTTCTTTCGCACAGCAAACGCTTCACCGGCCTATCTTCACTATAACCTATCATTCGAAATGTGCAATCTGGAAACGTGCGTATCCAGTGCTTGGTCTAGATCCTTGCTGATTCAGACTCTTCTTTTTAGCGAAGGAACAAAATTTGGATGTGGGGTAAGTATCTCACGCCATATTCTCGTTCACGCTCTCTCACCCATGCTTCCTATAGCATTACAAGGTGGTGCGTCATCCGTGTTTTCTTTGTACTGGACCTATTTTTGACCTTCTTTCAGACGCGCAAGCTGCGAAAGATCGATTGCTTCAACCAGTATTGCATCCATTCCGTTTATCATCCGAGGAATTGTCCTGATTGCCATTGCGAACGCGTGAGTGTTCTCTACCCTCGACCACGTACCCCAGCGCTCAATCATACACCAAGTACTTTGGTCCCGATGCAAGAGAAACAATCACACACCGAACAGCCGATTACTGTGTTTCATGTCAATACTGGTTTAAAGATGGAGCTTCCCAGCGTCGTTAACCTTGATGGTTCCGTCCGCCCCGCAACATCTATTCAGAAAACATTCATAATGCCCCTTTATTCTAATAATTATCACTCTAGTCACGCCTTGCTTTGCACACCATTTTGCTGTGTCATTTTGTAGTTCTAGGCTTGCTTGTCGCATATTTTACTTACGCATTATCTATCTAGTCACTGTCTAGTGTTGCCTCGTAACATCACGCAGATTGAAACGACATATACGTATATCACCATTTCACAGCAAGTCCAACTACTTCACTTTCAACAGCTCGATACTGAGTCCGAAACAGTTCACGGCGTCGTGTCTCCGCTTCTTCGTCCATAATGGAATCCTGGGTTTCCGTCGGTAGGGTGACAAAGATCGATCTTCACCTGAGCGGCAACGCGGTCTGCGCAAACAAATGGGGTTTCAATATGCTGATCCTGAGGTCTCGGCGATGGAGGCGGTGTAGGCAAGTCATGCCAATACACCCTTTCAACTTCCTTCGTCCACTCCTTATTTCCCCATTTGGCGCCTTGCATCACGCCGTCTTCCCCTGGCATCTGAACACCACTCTCCTCCCAGTTCCTCGTAAAGCCTTCTTCGTCCGCTTTCTGCTCCGCCGCCTGCGCAATGGGTTTCAACTGCCCACCACCATTGACGCACCCGCCTGGACACGCCATGACTTCGACATAGTCATACCCCTTCTCATCCTCCCCACCACGCTTCTTTGCACGCATCCCAACCAACCTTCCAGCAGCACCCCTCCCAACTTGCACGCCAGCCTCACGACCTACCTTGCGTACGACGTTCTGGAGATTACGGAAACCATAGCATTTCGCGCCTTTGAAAAGCACCTCGCTGGTGTCCCGAGCGCGAAGAGTGAATTCTTCGTAATCAGATGTACGGATGGATTTGATGGTAAGGTCCACAGGGGATGCGTGGCTTGCGGTGATAGAATTGATGAGAGAGTGCAGGTAAGAGCCAGAGCTAGTCCCAGGGTGTGACAGGAGCTCTGGTATTTCAGCGTCGAAATCAGGGACGTCTTCGTTCTCCACTGCCTGTGAAAGATCCCAGCCTTTGTCGCGCATCATAAGCTCGAGCTCCCCAGTCGTGATTACGCAGTCTACATCCCGAGTCGAATATAGCTCATTATAGAAATCCTGCCGAGAAGCTTCTAGCTTCTTGTCGTAGCATGGCATAACTGATACGTGATAAATCTGATCTGGTCTATCGCATAACATAAATAAACACAATAGAATCGAAGCGTCTAATGAGACTTACTGCACTCCCCAGCGATTTCCGAACCACGACTTGACCAGAGTTCCCATCACCTGCTGTGGACTCTTCGTCCTAGCGATAAAAGGCAACATTTCGGAGTGTGCTTTCTCAGCATAACATATCCATCCCGGGCAGGCACTCGCTAGCATCGGAAGTTTCCCATTTCCCTTCTTCCGCTCAAAAAATTCTTGCGTGTGCTCGAGCAAAGCGATATGTCGAGCAAAAGTAGTGTCGTAAACATGCTCGAACCCAAGTATTCGTGTAGAGAATGCTTGTACTCTCCTTAGTATTTGACGGAGACTCACGGTAGAACCAGATGATGATGAAACGGACGCTGCGAGTGACGCGAGGCTTTGTGGTGCAATGGAGAGCACCGGGATCTTGTGATCTGGCGTGGAAACGGGAGGATTGGAGTCTAGGAAGTTAAGGACCTCCGTGTGGGACTGTAGCGTGATCAATACAGATTCGGCCGACGTTATACAACCGCTATATTTCGGGAATATGGTCAGCATTCGATAGGGCTTGAAGGAATTACACGGAGACAGACCTACAAGCAAGGCAATCGTTTAAACTTATCTGCGCCTGCTGAAGCTTTCGGTCTGAGCCCTTGGAAGATGCATTTGTGGATGTGCGGTTTGCCGAGACCTCATAGTACGATCCACTGGAGTCAATCACAATTTCTGTCTGAAGTAAATACTTTGTCAGATACTTTATGATGGAGCTCGCTGTGTAACGCACTGTAGCGGCACCAGCCTCAACAATCTCCTGCGGTTCGTTCACCTGCTCAACCGGTTTGATACAGGCTTGAGATGGGGTTAGGAAATCATTAAGATCGGTCAAGGTCTGCTCTGCGTAAATCAGACGGGTGGTATAGTTTCAAATACTGGTGAACACGCACGAGAGCTCCAGAGAATGCCATTCAAGATAGTGGTAAGTATACAAGAATCATCTGACGACGGTCACAAATCACTACAATGTATCACGTAATTATCAATCAAATTGAACGACGCTTACTAACTACTAGAATTATGAGAGTGTACATGTACTGTACATAATATCAAACCTTGACACCTAACACATCAGATAATTGCGGCATCATGAAGTCGTTGAATCCGAGCGTTCAAATAGTCCACAGACTTTATCCTGCTTCATGTATAAGAAATAGTCATTACCAGTGGTGGGTCTTTACTCTAAGCTACTCACTGGGATGGAGAAGCGTCAGAACTTATTGAAAACATTGAGGCCCTCGTTTCTAATAATCAAGCCTTGCGATCGAGGCGGGCATGGGGCGGCATCGTGTCGAACCGCCATAATTTGAAGACTTCTGCTCGTTTCGCCTTTCCCATCCTTGTTTTTTCTATCTACCAATGATCATGCTGCCACTCCGAGCCAAAGTATGGTCATTGGCTGTGGTCTTGACAGCAGCAACGCTTGTACCCGAATGTGCCTTTGCGCAGTCCTCTACTGTGACATGTCTGCCCTCCTTTGGTTGGGTAATGGTCTATTTTTTCAGATTTCAAGGTATATATACTGATTCATGATTTGCAGATGAACAACAGCCTCGAGCAGGGCCCTTGCATCGTTGCCTCTTACCTTGGGAGCGCCTGTGGGGGTACGCCTTTTTTCAGTATGCCTTAGCCCCGCATAACTAGTTATGGCGCAGGTTCTTATAACGTCGGACCTATGTCACCTGGTTACGTGTATGCACCCCACGGAACAAACCCTTGCGAATGTAGTACAATATTTTACTCGATGATAAGTACTTGTAGCGTTTGTCAGGACATCTTGTATATGAAGTGAGTCGTGTTCAAGTTGTATCAAGTATGCTTGACTCTATGAGACGCTTATTTCCTATCAGCTGGTCGTTTGGAGCTTTTCTTGCAACCAGATATCTATTGGGGAGTCAGTCCCCAAGTTTGTTGATATTCTGCAAGCTTTTCTAATATACCTGATCGGCAGATTTCCGTTGGATATCCCCGCTGGCACCAAGGTTCCAAATTGGGCATATCTGAGCGTTAGTGCACAATCGCTTGTCTCAATTGTCTGTGATCTGATTTTCTCTGAAGGTGACTGGTGGGGGATTCAACTCCACCGCGGCGCAAAGCGACGGAGGTTAGGATTCGGGCATCATGTTTCCACCGCAGAAGCATTTTCACTCACCTTCTTGTAGACCTCCCAGAATCTACTGCAACCGGTGTACCATCTACTACTACAGTCATCTATTCGACTACCATGTCTGCTTCTTTGACCGCTATGTATACTTCAACGACCGACGACGACCACAGGGTCTTCAACGACATCTAGTTCTACAAGTTCACACGTTGGAGTTATAGCTGGGGGTGTTGTTGGTGGAATCACGGGAGCTGCAGTCATCATAGGCCTTGCGATGTGGTTCTTTGTCAAACGCCGTCGCTCTTCCACAACGCCATTAGCCAGTTTCAGCAACGCAGAGGGACATTCGGGCCGCACTCAAAGTTTTTACTCCACCAACGATACTATGTTCCCAATGGCGCAGCAACCCGTCTTTATGTATGTTTCTCATATTTTATGATGCATCAGCTCGTCTCATCCCCCCACGCAGGATCCCTCTGATCCAACCACTTTCCCAGTTCATTCTCACCCCACCGACCCAGTTGCCTCACTTAGTAACATAGTCCTAAATCCATCGCTGCCCCCACCCACCTATCCCCAACAGTCGCGTCCTGGAAAGTACACTGGGGTTCCACAGATCTAGAATTTGGAATTTTTGTCACTTACTTTCTAGTAAACGAGACTCGGAACGTTGCTTTTCGGATTTGTTGGACTTTTTCAAAACCAAATTCACCGAGGGTGGGGTCAAGTTCATATCGGATCGCGACCACTCGTGAAGCGTCAATAGTAGTTTTAAGTACTAAGTGCGTACCACAATTAACAGTATTACTGAATCGCCGTGAAAAAGTGCTTGAGACGACAGCCCACCAAATGGTTTGACGCTCACCTCCAAGGTGGACCATGGCAGACGTGGCTCTGCTTTCGATAAATAATTACGAGCGCTCCGCTCGCCTGCGGACGGTCTCTCCGATCTCTTCACAGCAGTAATGAAGAGTAAGTAAGCTACATTCGCCGCCTGTGGTCTGGACTCGGTATTTCTGGCAAGTGGATGCCAAACTTTGTGTTATCAAGATGCTTTCCGCTGTGGCAGAATGTCGTTGACCCGCTGTAGCACCAATGTGTAACCATTGAAGTTGTTCCCAGTGAGAGAAACGTTACAGTCACGAGTGCCCGGGAGTGCGCACAGAACACTCAGATCAGCAAAGTGACATGAAGTAGAATACTGCGAAAAGCATGCTCCAGTGGAGCGCGCACATGTCGTCGATACCAATTGGAATTAGCTCCGTCCTTACAGTATGTAGAAACCGTCCGTCCCCTACGACATGGAACTCCATTGCATACGAGGTTGAGACTACTGCAGATCCATCTCTATGCGCCACACATCTGTAATCTTCAATCCCGTATGATCGAATGCCGTCGATCAACACAACAACCTAACGGCCTGTGCTCTATGACCTCAAGTTCCCTCTTTGTAAAGATCTTAATTTGTTTTTATATATTAGCGTACTTCAAGGACAGACAACAGACTGTGCGTGATCGATTCATCTCTGCCATCCGGGTTTACCTCACTGGCAACGTTCCATCATTTTGTACGTGTATGATCACGAATGTGATGTTCAAGATGAGTGGGAGGTATTCCAGTCGTCCGAGTCGAGGGTTCTATTTGCAGCAAATGACTTTTCTTTACAGTGGGAAAGATTATGTCATCCTCATGATCCATTATTGTATCTCGCCATACATTTGTTATTGTTTCGGCTCCCTTTCGAGCACTCTCTTACCTTTGTTCTCTTGTAATTCGGTGCTTTCAAGGTGACCTTGTCTTTGTATCATCACCCCCATGCAAGTCTTTTGGTACCTTTCGAGCAATCTATGACCTTATAGGACATTTTTGGTCAAGGACCTTTGCATGTGGCGGATGAGGACATTTGTCTACCTTCTGCTGTTCACAATATTTGTGGTTACCCTGAATATCACCATGCTCTTTATTATCCCCAGTATCATCGCGCTTCTCCTGAAACATTTTGTGTTTGGCTCCTCAAATTTCTCGTGTCCTATCACCGCTCCTGCTCAGCCTGAATTGCCTTTTGTGACGTGTCTGTCTCACTCTTGCCGGCCCATTTTGAGAGCGCTGGTTATTGCCACTGTTCTGACATTCGTTGACTATCCTTGCTCCGTCCGAAGGTGCTCCTTTGAGCAGTATCTTGAGCTGGACCCCCTTGATTATTTTCAAGCGAAGACACGATCAGATTTCACCCGGACAATATATTGGCTTTGTCCCAAACTATCTCATGTGTTCCAGGTCCTTCTGTCGCCAGCCGCAACAAAACCAACTTCGTCATTTGCCATTTGTCTCCATTTCCTTCAACTACGTGCCTCATTACTGGCGAAGTCTGTATTCGATGTTCTGAGTGAATTCACGTCTGTGCAACTTCCAGCTGACTGTAAGCGCCAATTCTGCCGCTGCTCTGTGCCTTTCCGAAAATGTTTATGGCTCTGAGGTAGCCGCGGTGCTTTGTCGTCCAGCCCTTCTTATATATGTTTGTCATTCTGTTTGGCGTGTTGGACAATGCTGCCTACCGCACAATCTCCCACTTGCTACCTTATCGCCATTGTCCCATAGACCTGCTGATTGTAGTCACTCTTATGCCAAAACATTGAACGGTCTGGTCCGCCATATCCATGCTCGCACGTTATTCTTGCGACTTATAGGCTCTCGTGTTTTATGTGACACCTGGCTTGCGTAGTGTCCTTATGGTAAAGTATCGCTAGTGTGTGCCATCAGACTTAATCTCATGTATATTGGAGTTGGGGTATGGGTCTAATTGGAAGTCAGTGGTTAGTAACTTGGCATATCTCAGATTACATGGCAGGACAACGATCGATAAGCAAGAGACTCTACAATGGAAGGTGCAAAAACATGAGTGATCGGATTCGCTACGCAAATGGTAACGACTCATAGGCTCGAGACCAACCTGGCTTCAGACTAGTCACCGGTGTAAACGACTCGGACAAAGTGAGCGGGGCACTAGAACAAGCCAGTTTTTCTTGTAGAAAAAACGTTATTCGATGAAGGTATGACTGAAGAAGTTGGCGTGATTCAGAAGTCAATTACAATGACCAGAAGTGAGTATGTAATTCAGCGATGAAGGTGAAGAAGTTGGCGCGGTTCAGGAATCCATAGTGGCATGTCTCAGATTACACAACAATTGAATTGAATATCTGCAACACTCAGCCATCGGAACATGCCGGCGTCAATTCATTACGATATCAGAATTATGTAACACCAGTACTAGCACTACTAGTACGATATCAGAATTAACACCGCGTGGCTGTTATGATCACATTCATTGACTCAGAATTCGACTCTAGCTTTATCCTGCTTCATTTTGGCTCCATGCACAAGAAATAGTCATTACCAGTGGTGGGCCTTTACTCTAAGCTATTCACTAGCATGGAGAAGCGTTAGAACTCACTGAAAGTCCTGAGGCCCTCGTTTCTGATCAAGCATTGCAATGGAGATGGGCATGTGGCGGCCTTGCGTGGAACAGGGAAACAGTCGGCAGTGCCACATTAATTTGAAGGCTTCTGCTCGTTTCGCCTTCCCCATCCTTATCCTTATCCTTGTTCTTTCTATTCATCAATGATTATGCTGCCACTTCGAGCCAAGGTATGGTCATTGGTAGTGGTCTTGACAGCAGCACTTGTACCCGAAGGTGCCTTTGCTCAGATATCTAATGTGACTTGCCTGTCCTCCTTTGGTTGGGTAGCGATTTCTTTGTTTAGGCTCCAAGATATAGATCCTGATTCATAATTTGTAGATGAACAACAGTATCGAGCAGAATCCTTGCCTCGTTACTGTTTACCTACAGAACCCTTGTGGGAATGGGAGTAGGCCTTCTTTCAGTATGCCTTAGCCCCACATAACTAGTTCTGGCGTAGGCATTTATGTCATCGATCCTTTGCCACCCGGTAGCTTTTACTATGCACCTCCCTCGGTGGTTGGAGCAAACCTTTGCGAATGTAATACAGTAACCTACTCGATGATAAGCGCTTGCAGCGTCTGTCAGAATGGCTCGTATATGTCGTGAGTTGTATTCAAGTCGCATCGAGTATGCTTGACTCCACGAGGCGCTTATTTCCTATCAGCTGGTCGTCCTGGAGCTCGGGTTGCAACAACCAGATGTCTATCGGAGAGTCAGTCCGCAAGGTTGTCGATATTCTGCAAGCTTTTTTAATACACCTAATCAACAGATATCCATTGGATATTCCCGCTGGCACCAAGGTTCCAAATTGGGCATATCTGAGCGTTAGTGCACAATCGCTTGCCTCAATTGACTGTGATCTGATTTTCTCTGAAGGTGACTGGTGGGGGATTCAACTCCACCGTGGCGCAAAGCGACGGAGGTTAGGATTCGGGTATCATGTTTCCACCGCAGAAGCACTTTCACTCACCTTCTTGTAGACCTTCCAGAATCTACTGCAACCGGTGTACCATCTACTACTACAGTCATCTATTCGACCACCTTGCCTGCTTCTTTGACCACTGTGTATTCTTCTTATTCTTCTTCTTCTTTTACGACGACAGGACCTTCAACGACATCTAGTTCTACAAGTTCACACGTTGGAGCTATAGCTGGGGGTGTTGTTGGTGGCATCGCGGGAGCCGCAGTCATCATAGGTCTTGCGACGTGGTTCTTTGTCAAACGCTATCGCGCATCCACAACGCTATCAGCCGGTATCAGCAACGTGGATGGACATCCGGGCCACACTCAAAGTGTTTACTCCACCAACGTTGTCATGTTCCCAATGGTGCAGCAACCACGTCTCTACGTATGTTTCTCATGACTTTATGATACATCAGCTCATCTCATCCCCCCACGCAGGATCCCTCTGATCCAACCACTTTCCCAGTTCATCCTCACCCCACCGACCTAGTTACCTCATCTAACAACATGGTCCTAAACACATCGTCGCCCCCACGCGCCTATATCCAACAGTCGCATCTTGGGAAGTACACTGGGGTTCCACAGGTTTAGAATTTGGGCCTATCTTCCTTTTTGTCACTTACTTTCTAGAAACTCGGAACGTTGCTTTTCAGACTTGTTGAAAATTTTTCAAAACCAAATTCACTGAGGGTGCGGTCAAGTTCACAGGTCGCGACCACTCGTAAAGCGTCAATAGTAGTCAACTACTAAGTGTGTACAGCAATTAACAATCTTTATATTACTGAAACGTGAAAAAAGTGCTTGGGACGACGGCCCACCAGATGGTTTGACGCTCACCTGCGAATTGCTCCAAGGTTGGCCGTGGCAGGCATCGCTCCGCTTTCGATAAATGATTACAAGCGCTCTGCTCGCCTGCGGACCGTATCTCCGATCTCTTCACAGCAGTAATAAATATTAATGAAGAGTAATCACTACGGAAGTGAGAAACTGATCAAACCTGGAACGGGTATGAAAAGACCTAAACAGACGTAGCAAACAACACAGATTCCGAGGTGTCAGACCTGTGAGAGGTCCTCATTTCAGACTTTTATTCGACACTGGAAAACTCACAATTGTCGAGGTGCACAGAAACACTGGGACGTAAACCAACATCAGGATTGCATCAGGATTCAACGTTTATCATGTCCGATTTGTATCTGAATACAATCATATTTGACTCGGAATAGCGTCTGGTTAAAATGTGAGGATCCTATGCTTCTGGTATTCGCCAGCTTCTAACCACTTCGCATTAGCTTATCCCTATTCTCCTCGTCCCCCTTGACCATCCAATGATGTATGGGGCACAACGCCGCGTCGCCACCCTAGTGGTCCTCCTAGTAGTTTCCCAAACCAAACCGTCAATCAACAAATGACTCAAACTGAGAAGAAAATATAGATACTCAGCTAGTGGGTTCTGCAGGCAGTGAGACCAGGAAGGAAATATATATGCGACAACTCAGGCACATATCCTGTGATTTTGGCGAATGCACTGGAGGAAAGACATCACAACAGAAAGGACAGACCAGTAGTGCATAGATAGGTTAAATTGCCAGATTGAAGTGTGACAAAGGGTGTGTTGATGTTAAGCGAAATGGAAAGCACGAGGAATCCGAGAATAGCAAGCGGTGTGTTGCTGGCATTGCATATGACCCTTGGGAGATGAAATTGTGAGTGGAGCCATGAAATGAGCGCATATATGGAGAAGGCGATCACAAGTGCCCATATCATAGACAGGAACAATTTATCCACTGGTACGAGGGGTTGTAAGTTTGCTCGAACAAACTTACAACTCCCCTCATACCAGTGGATGAAAAACACGTATAAACTGAGAGTGGGACATAACATGGCCGTAGCACCATCATGTCGCCCTGAGAAGCTTGAAAGATGAGAGACCGGATCACGCATCAACTGAGAGCAGAACATGGCCGTGGCACCATCAGCGTCGCCTAAGTTTGAAAGACGAGATCGGGCACATCCTGAGAGCAGAACATGGCCATGGCACATTAGAGTCGCCTAAGAAGCTCGAAAGACGTACCAACTGAGAGCCGTGGCACCATCAGCGTCGCCTTGGAAGACGAGATCACACACTGACTGAGAATGGGATATGGCCATGTTGCATAATAAGCTCGTTTGAGACTTACCACAGGCCCTAGCCGCTTGGTTTCAAAGGTAAAATGAATGACTGTGGGTTTGAAGACAGTTCGAGCTTGATCTTATCTGCGTTGTCTAACATGGTGCAAGTTGACGATGGATTTTGTCGAAAAATGAAAATGTAGTATACTTGAATCCAACCATATGCAGACATGAATTTTTGAGTCAGTTGGTGACGGAACGAACAGCAAGCATTTGAAGAGAATAACGGATGTCGGAAAGAGTGACATGGTGGCAAAGTCTGAAAAGTGTTCTGTTTACATTTGTAGTCGTAGACCATCGTTTCAAAATTTACGATAGCCAGGTCCGTTTTGTGTCTACTCACTTACCCTGAATATGGTCTCTCATTTCCGCAGTGAGTGGATCTGACAAGTCACTACTATGTATCAAATTGAACGACGCTTACTAACTAATACACCGAATATCAGAATTAACACACTGGATAACTGTCGCATCATGATATCAAATTCGTTGAATCCGGAGCGTTTCAAATAGTCAAGCAGACTTCAGCTTATCTTCTTCATGTACAAGAAGTCGTCATTACCAGTGGTGGGCCTTTACTCTAGCTACTCACTGGGATGGAGAAGAATCAGAACTTATTGAAAATCCTGAGGTCCACGTTTCTAGTAATCAAGCCATCTCAATCGATGGCCGGCGTGTGGTGATCTTGCATCGAACAGGGAAACAAGGAACACAGTGCGGCGGTGCCACATTAATTTGAAGGCTTCTGCTCGTTTCGCCTTCCTCATCCTATCCTTATCCTTGTTCTTTCTATCATCAATGATTATGCTGCCACTTCGAGCCAAGGTATGGTCATTGGTAGTGGTCTTGACAGCAGCACTTGTACCCGAAGGTGCCTTTGCTCAGATCTCTAATGTGACTTGCCTGTCCTCCTTTGGTTGGGTAGCGATTTCTTTGTTTAGGCTCCAAGATATAGATCCTGATTCATAATTTGTAGATGAACAACAGTATCGAGCAGAATCCTTGCCTCGTTACTGTTTACCTACAGAACCCTTGTGGGAATGGGAGTAGGCCTTTTTTCAGTATGCCTTAGCCCCACATAACTAGTTCTGGCGTAGGCATTTATGAGATCAATCCTTTGCTACCTGGCGAATATTATGAAGCTCCCTCGGGTGCTGGAGCAACCCCTTGTCAATGTAATACAGTAACCTATTCGATGATAAGCGCTTGCAGCGTTTGTCAAAACGGCTCGTATATTTCGTGAGTTGTATTCAATTCCATCGAGTATGCTTAACTTCATGAGGCGCTTATTTCCTATCAGCTGGTCGTCCTGGAGCTCCAGTTGCACGCAGATATTTATCGAAGAGTCAGTCCGCAAGGTTGACGGTATTCTGCAAGCTTTTCTAATACACCTGATCGACAGATATCCGATGGATATTCCTGCTGCCACCAAGGTTCCAAATTGGGCGTATCTGAACGTTGGTGCACGATTACTTATCTCAATTGTCGTGATCTAATTTCATCTGAAGCTGACTGATGGGCAATTTGACGCCACCGTAGCGCAAAGCAATGGAGGTTAGGATTCGGGTTTCAATTGCGGAAGCACTTTCACTCACCCTCTTGTAGACCTCCCGGAATCTACTGCAACCGGTGTACCATCTACTACTACGGTTATCCGTTCGACCACCTTATCTGCTTCTTTGACCACTGTGTATACTTCTTCTTCCTTGACAACGACCACAGGACCTTCAGAGACATCTAGTTCGGCACGTTCAAATGTTGGAGCTATAGCTGGGGGTGTTGTTGGTGGAATTGCGGGAGCCGCAGTCATCATAGGTCTTGCGACGTGGTTCTTCAAACGCCGTCGCTCTTCCACAAAGCTATCAGCCGGTTTCAGCAACGTAGATGGACGTTCAGGCCACACTCAAAGTTTTTACTCCAACAACATCACTATGTCCCAAATGGCGCAGCAGCCACGTCCCTACGTACGTTTCTCATGACCTTATAATACATCAGCTCATCTCATCCCCCCACGCAGGATCCCTCTGATCCAGCCACTTTCCCTTCTGACCAAACCACTTTCCTAGTTCATCCTCACCCCACCAGCATAGTTACCTCATCTAACAACATGGTCCTAAACACATCGCTGCCCCCACCCACCTTTCCCCAACAGTCGCGTCCTGGACAGTACACTGGAGTTCCACAGGTCTAGAATTTGGGCTTCTCTTGCTTTATGTCACTTACTTTCTGGAAGCAATACTCGGAACGTTGCTTTTGAGACTTGTTGGACTGTTCAAAACCAAATTCACTGAGGGTGCGGTCAAGTTCACAGGTCGCGACTACTTGTAAAGCATCTAGTGTTTTTTTTTTGAATTTCATTTTTGTCCTTTGGAGAGTTGTACTATCTGTAGGACAATTCTATCTACTCTATGGGATCCCAGTGTCCCTTTCGCATCTCTGGATGCACGGATAGTAGTTTCTAAGTGCGATGAGCACGAAGTGTGTACAGCAATTAGCGGTACTACTTGATCGCCGTGAAAGCAGTGCTTGGGAGGACGGCCCACCAGATGGTTTGACGCTCACCTGCGAATTGCTCCGAGGTTGGCCGTGGCAGGCATGGCTGCTTTCGATAAATGATTAAATCGTCTGTACCCTTGCCGTCCCCTATGACTTGGAACTTCATTTCATACGAGGTTGAAGTCGCCGCAGGTCCATCTCTATGCGCCACATCATGATATCTGTAATCTTCAATCCCGTACGATCAAATGCCGATCATCAATCAAAGTAACAACCTGTGCCCTATGACCTCGAGTTCCCTCTTTATTTCGCAATGTAAGGATCTTTTAATTTGTATATATATATTAGTGTACTTTGACAAACAACGGACTGTGCATGATCGATTGATCTCTGCCATCTGAGCTTATCTCATTGGCAACGTCCAGCATTTTGTACATGTATGATCACGAATGTCGTATATCGACAGCTTGTCCTTTGATGCCCCAAGCTAAGTAACAGAAATGGGATAAGTAATACAACTGAGGTGATGCTATAAATTTCCATGCAGTAAGTGTCTCATACGAGCTTATAGATAAATGAAAGGAGTGAGAAGAATAGATGCAAAAAAAAGTCCATTTCACGTCTCCAAACCTGCAACATAAGGATACTGCAGCATTGACTGTTTGTCCAGAAAGTAAAGAGGGTGAGGAGCTGCCCTACATCTTAATGTTGCGGTTTGCTCGAACCCAAGTATTCATGTAGAGACTCCTCAGTATTTGACTGAGACTCACGGGGGAACCGGATGATAATGAGAGGGATACTGCGAATGATGCGAGGCTTTGTGGTGCAATGGAGAGCACAGTGATCTTGAGCTCCAGAGAGTGCCATTCAAGATGAGTGGAAAGTATGCATTGGCATCTGAACAATGCCAATCACGTAATCATCAATCAAACTGAACGACGCCGTATACTGACTAATGCACCAAATACTTAAGAGGTCTTGTGGATTCGACCAACATCACGTGATTGTGACATCGTGTGACGCTGCATGTGTCAGCCATGCCGAATGTATGCCGAGTGTTATGCCAAAGTACAGTTAAGTACAGTAGAAATGTAATGACTTTGGTACAGCAAAGTCAAGAGATTGCATGATAGCAAGTATTAAATGAGCTATCAGAATAGTGGAATATTAATTTATTGATGAGACTCTAGGAGATCATTGATCAAACTCATCCATAATTGATTGTGGGAGAACATGATGGCCACGAAATTTTTTTATCGCCCATGCAGCCTGTGCACCATTGAGTCCTTTATGATAAGCATCAATAAATCTTGCAGATTGCATGGCAAAGCTGAATATTGGTTGGTCCAAAATAAAAATATTCATCAACCCCTGATTGATTAGAATTGAAGTCACTCACCGTCGCATTGACTCCAATGGAACAGCATCGAGCGATGAAGCTTTCGTGCGCGTGGCTCATCTGCAAAACGATGAAATGAACGCTTAGCTTAAGTGCATTACAGACACTTACGGACGCTTACAAACAGCTTATGAATGCCTTGCCCACAGCATCTGATTGGTGGAAAACATTTCTGATGAAATATACAGATTATCATGGCTAGATATACAGATCATCGTAGCTAGTAGATAGTAACAATGCAAGCCAATTAATGAGCTCTAGTATGAAGGAGCCCAAACAATGCTTTCCACCTAGCTAATAATGTCAGAGACATTCTAATGCGGCTACGGATGAAATGCATAAGTCTTGTGTACATTTCGTGAAAACTAGTGTATGTAAAATCTATTTGCTTGAATATACCCATTGCAAACTCCTGCAAGCTGCAATATGCAGCTGATCCGGACAACGCCATGATGTTATCAAGGCTGTCCTCCAAGTTGATGAAGCCGCTGTAGTCGTCACGAAAGGCAGCATGACTTGTGATCTGGATGGTTGCTTCATGCTCAAACGGATAGCAGACCTCTTAACCATCTTCGAGCTGTTAATGCTCTCATCATCCTCTGCACAGTAGTAGCAATTTAAATATTAGCATGTACCCTGATTATATCACCAAATATAAAGTTAAGACTGTTATTTCCAGTGAGGAAATCAACAGTCGATTTGTTGTGATCTGCCTGGACTGTAGCATCAGTCCAAATTGACATTTGAAGCTTATAGAGGTTCCCGACGAGATCCTGCATGCACTGTTTGAATCGATTGAGTATAATCGACATTGGCGTGACCACAGTCCTATACAACAAGGGTAAATTCTCGTCAACCCATAGTTTAATCAGATGTCCTAGTTGTTATTGTATTGTATTAGTGTATATTATTGATCTCGTATCAATCCTACTCACCTTCCATAATGACAGATGAACAAGCTTTGGTAAGTGCATTTTGTGCTATGGTCATGCGACTGGTTGAATCATGGAATCCGCATATGTTTATTGTTTCCGCGATCACGTAGCCCTTCGCATCCTTGGTAACAACCTTCAAGTCTGTTTTGCTGATTACAGGGGCTGTAGCAGCTTGCTCGCGAACCATTTGAGATGATGCTGAGGCTTGAGGGGTAATCGTACTACTAGTTGCAGTTGGTGTGAGCTCTGAATCTGTAGTGAATTCCCTCAGGGGTCTCAATGGGGGGAGACAAAACTTCCGAGCACTTGTTTTTTGTATTCCCGTCGTGACATCTCACTGAATATTTCATTAGTGACAACTTGCAAGAAAAAAATATAATGTGTACATAAACGACACCATCAGTATACTCTTGGCGAGATTTTTCTGCACTGCGAAGAGGCGTATAAGTATACACCATACGAAACCGGGATGGCTTGAGGCGATGATGAACTTGATCGGGCCCTGAAGCATGGGGAACTGTCCCCAAGAAGTGCGATTGCCTGGTAGGGCCACCTTGGTAGCTAGGTGGCATTGAGCTGTATCCATCGTGAGAGAAAATGGGGGGATAGTTGATGTGAGGCGGTAACGCTGGTGCATCCATTGAGTCTGGTGTCTCTGATGCACAATCAATGTCTTCTTAGATAGATGATCTATAGATAAAGACCTATAAAACCAAATATCTCCATGGTCAGTGATTCAGACAAATACCAATGACTGATAACGTGGTTGTATGTGGGTGGCTATTTATGTTCCCCAGGCTACGGTCAGCAAATGAGTCAATTCTGTGAGATCAGCAAACTCTTGGACAATGACAAAGATTCTCAAAACAACTAAACTTCAAAGAAAAAAAAACACAGAAGTCAAACAAACTAAGAAACAAAAATAACTGGCCAAATCACTCTCTCTGATGGAATGCAGGTGTTTTGCAACAACTGTGCTACTGCAATTTGTGGGAAGTTACAACAATCACCTTCTCAGACAAGCAGGTAGGATCCCTGGTCAAGACTAGTCACTACTTCAGAGATCTTCTAGCTTACTATTGAACCTGCTGCCAAGGAACTCACTATGAGTATTAAGCAGATAACAGGAATGGACGTCCTTGGATTTCAATACCAAGTCCCCTTTCAATAACTAGAGTCTATCAGTCAGTGAAGACCTTAACTCAGTATCGCTACTCAGATGTGCAAGATAGAGTGTTGCTATCAACTTCTGAAGTCTCTCCCACCAAGCTACTCTGGCCTTAGATGGACTAAAGAGACAACACAAATATCAGAAACACAAGAACACTTAGCACCAACAAACTTTGAAAGAGAGAGAGAGACCAGTAATCAAAGAAAAAGAAGAAAAGAGAAAGATTCAAAAGAAACAGAAGCAAGGAAACAGACAACAGAGAAAGAAAAACAGAGAGGAAGATGATGAAAGAAACTAGAATGAATTTGTCAAAGAAAAAAGATTTGTTGTCTTGCTGGTTGTCAGACACAGTGAGCTCAGGGTCTTGCTAGTTGTTGAGCACAGTGAGCTCAAGGTAGTGCTATCTCACAGAGTAGACTTCCAATCTTACTGTTGTTGACAATGTTCTTGACAGTGTGCTGATAGTGCTGGTCACACTTCACTCTCAGTTATATTTTCTGAGGGGGAGAAAATCTCTCTTTTATTGACAAAAAGGTGGGTCTTATATAGACAAAATGAATGGCTATGCTACTGTTTTCCCACATTTTGTAGGGGTGCTGACCTACCCTATTTATTGAATATTGTCATAGTTGATTTGTAATATGCTCAAGGGTGTGAGAAGAAGTCATGTGGGATATCGATGGCTATGCATAAATTTGAGATCTGTTAAGACTGTACTCAAAGAGAGAGAGATCCGAAGGGCTTTGGCCTCAGTTTGTGCACTGTGCCCCTTTCCCAAGTAATGCCCCTTTATTTCAGGGAGAAGGTATATGTCTGAAGATCCAGAAGGAGTTGCGTGATGGATCCGGACGTCCAAAGGTATCGGATATGATACGTCCAAAGGTTATCCGGAGCGTAGGAATAGAACGAGGATTAAGACTAGCTTGAACAAGTTCCTAACTAGAAACTAACAGAGATAGACTATCTGAAGATAGAGTCGGAGATATAGACTATAGGAATCAATCCCAAGTCTCGGAAGATGACTTAGAGTGGAAAGTGACTTAAGTCCAGAGGAAGCAGAATGAGCAGAATCTAAGATGATATTGAACTAAGGTTCTACGGAGATCTACAAGTGGTTTATATACTGTAAGTATCTAATACGGATAATCAACAAGTCCAGGACCGAGGGCTATGTACAAAGTGTAACGGAAGTCTATTAGTTAATGCACAGCGGATCAGTAAGCACAAATCAGAAATGAAACACAGGTAACGGATCAGTGACACAGGATGGAAGTATACACAGCTGGAATACCAGAAACAGGAGGAATGACAAAAGGAGATAGATGCAGATATACACAAGGGGTTAGAGTGCGAGAAGTGGGCACATTCGGATGGGTGATCCGGACAGGATCTGTGGACCAGACAGAAATAGAATTGATCGGATCTGATCGGATATAGTCGGATCTGGGATTAGAAGTATGGTATATGACAGATCAGGTGACTATTAGTGGCTATCCTAGGAGGAATATCAATTATGTAATATTTGAAGCATAAATCTGCACTTTTTTGTAGATGCATAGAAATGACGCAAGTGAATCATAATGTGTTTCATGAGTTTCTCTGCAGGGTAGCTCTATGTAATTATTTTGCTGGGGTCACCTGACATCTGTGGGAATCTTATGAAGTAGTTTTTGTAGCCAAACATACATAAACACACCCATGAAAAATGAATTAGAAATAATAAGCAAACTTTTACGAGCAAAAAGAAACTTTTGATTCTGCGTCATGGATTGATTTCTGAATAGAGGAACACTAAGCTATTATAGTCCTGGTACTATTTGTCAGCTGCAGTAGTGCTTAGTCAGCCATGCACCAGACCAGTTTGGTGCATGTCACCAAGTTGATCTGCTGATGAGTGTCCTGCTATATTGAGGCCTGCTTGTTGAATAATAGGGACATCCTGTTGTGTTGCTGTGAGTCACTGTACTAGGAAATAAATATCAAACTACTCACCTGCACAACTCTGCGTCTAGCTGGTGCATTAGATAGTGTGTTTTGATGAGAGGACATTGTGGTCAAGCGCAGAACATGTGTTTGATCAATAATCAATATTGAGTCTTGGTAACAATAAAGTCAAAGTCAAAGTTTGTGAAGCGTTACATTCAAGGTAATTCTACATACAACAAACAACGAGGTCAACACATTGAACAGTTAAAAGACCAAACCAAATATTTGCATATATGCCACCTTACAGCTATCTAATTCCATTGAGCTACATCCTATAAATAATGAGTGTGCTGCCACATAAAGAAACAGAACATACATTGGTATTGGAGAATAAAATTAGATGTACACTGTCAACTAATTCTCGGGACAGTCTCCGGTGGATGAATGATTAGAGTCGTGGGGATCTCCACGTGCATCAGCATTGTCAGGGTGTTAAGACTGTACTCAAGGGTAGAGAGATCCGAAGGGCTTTGGCCTCAGTTCGTACACTGTGCCCCTTTCTTGAGTAATGCCCCTTATTTCAGGGAGGAGTTATTCGTCCGAAGACCCGGAAGGGGTTGCGTGACGGATCCGGGTGTACGAAGGTGTCGGATATAATACGTCCGAAGGTAATTCGGAACGTAAGGAGAGGACAGAGATTTAAGGCTAGTTTCGGAACGAGTTCCTAACTAGAAACTAACGGAGATGGACTATCCGAAGATAGAGTCGGAGGTATAGACTATAGGAATCAATCCTAAGTCTCGGAAGGTGACTTAAAGCGGAGAGTGGCTTAAGTCCGGAGGAGGCAGAATGAGTAGAATCTAAGATGATATTCGAACTAAGGTTCTACGGAGATCTACAAGTGGTTTATATACAGTAAGTATCTAAGACGGATAATTAGCAAGTCCGGGACCAAGGGCTATGTATGAAGTGTAACGGAAGTCTATTAGTTATTGCACAGCGGATCAGTAAGCATGAATCGGAAATGAACACAGGAAACGGATCAGTAACACAGGACGGAAATATAAACAGCCGGAGTACCGGTAGTAGGAGAAATGACGAAAGGAGATAGACGCAGATGTTCACCAGGGAGTTAAGGTGCGAGAAGTGAGTACATTCGGAAGGGTGGTCCGGACAGGATCTGTGGACCGGACGGATATGGAAACAATCGGATCTGGACGGATATGATCGGATCTGAGATTAGAAGTATGGTATATGACACAGGGTCTGAAGCCGATGGGTCCAAGGGCAGAAAGACATCGAGTTCATCGAGTTCAGTGTAAAGATACAACCTAACCTGGGCTGTAGATAAACTACCTCCTAAGTTAGTATGTGAGTCTTGTGCTCCATCTAGTCTGCTTCACTTGTGAAAACAAGAGCATTCGACCCTAAATGGGGATGCCTATTAGTATGGTCAAGTTCAAGTCTAACTTATGTGCAAATGAAGCATCTTGGTCTGCAGTAAGTTGCCACGGTCAGCGATGATGCCACCAGAACTAGCATCGTGTGTAGCGGTGCTACCATGGTTGAGATGTAGTCAGAAACAGTTGCGTCAAGCGATGATATCAGCGGTCACAGTAAAGTCGTGAGTGGTGCGAAGAAACAGTAAAGAAAGCCGTGGTACTTTCAGCGGTAAAGTAGCAGTGCATGAGAAGTTCAGTCAAAATAACAGTCAAAAGTCCAGCGGTAATGGAGAACGAGCATGATAGATTAACAAGTGATAAGGAACTTTAAAGGCTACGTCTACTACTGGGTAGATCCAGAGCTAGACAATAATCCTGACCTATAGTACATGCAATGGTGTAAAATCAGGTATTGTATCGTGCGGGGCACGCGGTGCTTATATCCTAAATCGTATGTATCTGGAATGCTCTAGGCGAGATCAGTAGCACTCTAGTGTAGTAACCGCCATATGTAAACATAGTGCGAGGCGCTGCAGCACGAGGCAACATGTAATAAGGCTTATCGTGGAATCAGTGATAACAAACATAAAACAAACGATACACCAAATGGAGCTATGTGGACAGGCAAGGACATGGGAGGACATCAGTACGTGGAACATGGTGCAGTAGTCGGTATGGTGTGCAGTAAATGTGGGATGCCACCAGTAATGCTAAAGGGGTAGATGGCCATGGACAAGTGGTAACTCCTATAGACATGAGATGAGTGTCAAAAGATAGGGTTTTAAGCCCAGCGCCAATATGTTCGTTACACCGATATGGTATAGAAATAGTATAGACTACTCTGGACAAGGTCCAGAATAGAAACAGACAGGATAAGACTACCAAAGGTAGAGTCAGAGGTGAAACAGATGAGAGACAGGAAATGGACGAAGTCCGAAAAGGATATAGAACATGGGATCAAAGCTCTGGCCTAGGGAGTGATCCCATAGGCCTGAGTCGAAGCTTACAAGGGCCAGAGCCCAAGTGCAAGAATGGAAATGGAGTTATATAGACATGATAACAGGATACAGAGTAATCAAGGAATATACAGAAATAGGAAAGCAATGATCAGACTGAGGTCTGCAGGAGTTGTACTACAAGTTTATATACTGTAGGTAGCATGCCAGAAGGCAAGTAAGGATAGTCTGAGGCTATGTCTGAGGCATTACAGAACACAAGGCTATGAACTCAGAAATAAGACTTGTACGAAATATCTTATCAAGATGGAAGTGAGATAACAAAAGCCAAGTGCAGAGATAACCGAAAGCGGACCAGGTATTTAACCTAAAAGGAGTAATGCGCAGGTGCGCAGGAATAGTTTCGGATATGAGCATGGATCGGATATGGACATGAATCAGATATGAACATGGATTGGATGGGTGGACTGAGTCGGATATGGATATGGATTAGTTATGGATGGATATGGATTGGAGTGGATGGATGGATTGGACATGTGAGCTGGATTGGATGGGTGGACTAGGATGTATGGATTGGGATGTCCATGGATTGGACCTGAATGTATGGTATATGACACAATTAGGACACAGGGTGATAGCAATGTTGAAGGGCCTCAAGCTGGAGAAAGAGATTGATAAGTCATCTAATACAGCATAGTACTACTTACTCTCTGGTCAACTCATCAAAATCAGAATCAGGTTCTCATACTGAAAACCAGAGTGATATGGATCATAAGCCTGAGGAAATGCCATAGGCCCAACAGTCAGTGCGACAACATTGCAAAAAGCGTTAAGTTCTTCAAACTCCGACTGCTGAATGGGCACTTGCTATTCACTTGAACACCATCTATTCAAAGTGACCTATATTATACATACAATATCATGTACCCTCCTTTGCTCTCGAGTGGCGAAACCCCTCCAACCAGTCCACTGCATAGCCCAAAATCAAGCCCACTTTTGCCCAAGATTGATTACAGTGAAGCTTTCACTCGTGTCTACCATGATAGCCCCCAAAGCTCTTCTCCACCTAGCAGCCTTTGTCCTTCATCACCCCAGGTACCTGTCCCATTTTTTCAAATACTAACAAAGATCCTAATCAAGTTCTTGCAGCCTCTGTTACTTCATCTAGGCACCTTGACTCTGGACATGCTGACATCAGATCACCTGGAAGAAAGCGGGAGGGGCAACACTATCTGAAACAGATTTCACAGTCCAGTTATCACCCTTACGTCAGAAAAAGTCCTCCCACTCCACAGGCAGAGCGGAAAATGGCAGGCATGATGGGTAGACTACCTAGTAGTATAGATTCAGACCATGATGAAGCAGTATGTCGCTCATGTTTTGTACAGTGATTCTCAGTGACAACTGCTCTAGGTTCACGAAATATTTTCTCAGGGCCTGCAGCGCATGTCTACCAAAACTGTTCACCATGCTGCTTATTACAAGGAGGCAGAACTCGAATACCACTGTCATCTCTCAATGACTTTGGCTTGGGAGGCAGAGAAGCTCTTGAGGCTCCAACAATTCATCAATGGTGAACAGCAGGAACAGGAGGAACAAACCACTCGGCATTTGAGGAGGCAGCACTGTTTACATGTATGGTAATTGATTGTGACCCAGAGCATGCTTCTCAGGATCGATAGTTCATTACTACGATCCAAAAGCATGAGGCAGAAAGGGTCAAAGAGTTGGATACCGATGTAACGAACATATTGGCACTGGGCTTCAAACCCTATCTTTTAACACTTGTCTCATGTCTATAGGAGTTACCACTTGTCCATGGCCATCTTACCCATTTAGCATTACCAGTGGCATCCCACATTTACCGCACACCGTACTGACTACCGCACCACATTCCACATACCGATGTCCTCCCATGTCCTTGCCATGTCCGCATAGCTCCATTTGGTGCATCATTTGTTTTATGTTTGTTATCACTGATTCCACACAAGCCTTATTACATGTTGCCTCGCGCCGCTATGTTTACATATGGTGGTTACTACACTAGAGTGCTACTGATCTCGCCTAGAGCATTCCAGATACATACAATTTAGGATATAAGCACCGCGTGCCCCGCACAATACAATACCTGATTTTACACCATTGCACGTACTATAGGTCAGGATTATTGTCTAGCTCTGGATCTACCCAGTAGTAGACGTAGCCTTTAAAGTTCCTTATCACTTGTTAATCTATCATGCTCGTTCTCCATTACTGCTGGACTTTTGACTGTTATTTTGACTGAACTTCTCATGCACGCTACTTTACCACTGAAAGTACCACGGCTTCCTTTACTGTTTCTTTGCACCACTCGCGACTTTACCGTACCGCTGATATCATCGCTTGACGCAACTGTTTCTGACTACATCTCGACCATGGTAGCACCGCTACACACGTGCTAGTTCTGGTGGCATCATCGCTGACCACGGCAACTTACGCAGACCAAGACGCTTCATTCGCACATAAGTTAGACTTGAACTTGACCATACTAATAGGCATCCCCATTTAGGGTCGAATGCTCTTGTTTTCACAAGTGAAGCAGACTAGATGGAGCACAAGACTCACATACTAACTTAGGAGGTAGTTTATCTACAGCCCAGGTTAGGTTGTATCTTTACACCAGACCTACTCCCCTCTAGTAGTTAACACTTCCCCTAAGATCCATAGAGCTACGCTCATCTGATCATCCACTCTTCCACTCTTCTGCTCCTCGAGCTCGGACCTTCGACCTCTGGTCCTCCAGATCTATTTATCCTATCCTCTGACACCTATGGATCATCTGTCCCTCTGGAGCTTTGCTCCTATCCTGCCCTGGACTTTGTCCAGGAGTCCATCCTTCATCCATTCTACTTGGAACTTGTTCCAGTAGTCTTACCATTACTCCCTACCATCCGGAAATAGTTCCGGCGTGTTCCCCGCTCATCCGAAGTCCTTCAGAGCTCTATTGAGCTATCCTGTCCTACAGAGTTCATCCGGACTCCATCCAGACTTCACTATAACTCCCCCTTGGACTTCATCCGAAATTAAGGGCACATACTCGGGTAAGGGGCACAGCGTATGAGCTGAGGCCAAGCCCCTTTAACTTTCTGTCCCTTCTGTACAACCCCATGTAAGACAGGACTTCTTAGTAGCCCCAGTTTTGCATGGTTGTAACAAATTGCAAGAAACAGTGTCAATCCACTGAGGAGTCATTGAGCATCTAAACGGCGCAGAATCGTGCTGGCTGGAGAACCTTGTTAATGGATCGATGCTACCAGTCCTGCAGGCTCTACAGCGACCACCGGAGCAGACAAACCTATTGGTGAAATATCATCTTACCTCTGGCTACCACTACATACTTCCAGATCAACCACCTCCGAAAAACTTATTTCAAGAAATGCTTAACCATCCTCATCAACAAGCTAGAGAACAAATGCATGGTATCCATTTCATGGACTTGGCGAATGGTCACTCCAAAATTCCTTGTTGAGAACCTTTCTCAGACACAAATCAATAAATTTCTCAAATTAGATTGGGTATGTCTGAGTACTATCATGTGAATGCTTAAGTCACGTACTACAGTTTCGACAAGAGAACAACCGCAATTCAAGTCGAAGGATGAGTTATTTTTCTACATGCAGCAGCTTCCTGGCCACAGGCCAAAGTGGCAATGCACGAAACTTAAGCTGAAGGGCTATGAAAGTGAACAACCAATGTAACGAACATATTGGCGCTGGGCTTAAAACCCCATATTTTGACACTCGTCTCACATCTACAGGAGTTACCACTTGTCCATGGCTGTCTTACCCCTTTAGCAGTACCAGCAGCATCCCACACTTACCGCACACCGTACTGACTGCTGCACCATGTTCCATGTACCGATATGAGTTGACCGGAGAGTAAGTAGTACTATGCTGTATTAGATGACTTATCAATCTCTTTCTCCAGCTTGAGGCCCTTCAACATTGCTATCACCCTGTGTCCTAATTGTGTCATATACCATACATTCAGGTCCAATCCATGGACATCCCAATCCATACATCCTAGTCCACCCATCCAATCCAGCTCACATGTCCAATCCATCCATCCACTCCAATCCATATCCATCCATAACTAATCCATATCCATATCCGACTCAGTCCACCCATCCAATCCATGTTCATATCTGATTCATGTCCATATCCGATCCATGCTCATATCCGAAACTATTCCTGCGCACCTGCGCATTACTCCTTTTAGGTTAAATACCTGTGTCCGGCTTTCGGTTATCTCTGCACCTCTGGCTTTTGGTTATCTCAACTTCCATCTTGATAAGATATTTCGTACAAGTCTTATTTCTGAGTTCATAGCCTTGTGTTCTGTAATGCCTCAGACATAGCCTCAGACTATCCTTACTTGCCTTCTGGCATGCTACCTACAGTATATAAACTTGTAGTACAACTCCTGCAGACCTCAGTCTGATCATTGCTTTCCTATTTCTGTATATTCCTTGATTACTCTGTATCCTGTTATCATGTCTATATAACTCCATTTCCATTCTTGCACTTGGGCTCTGGCCCTTGTAAGCTTCTGACTCAGGCCTATGGGATCACTCCCTAGGCCAGAGCTTTGATCCCATGTTCTATATCCTTTTCGGACTTCGTCCATTTCCTGTCTCTCATCTGTTTCACCTCTGACTCTACCTTTGGTAGTCTTATCCTGTCTGTTTCTATTCTGGACCTTGTCCAGAGTAGTCTATACTATTTCTATACCATATCCGGTGTAACGAACATATTGGCACTGGGCTTAAAACCCTATCTTTTGACACTCGTCTCATGTCTATAGGAGTTACCACTTGTCCATGGCCATCTTACCCTTTTAGCATTACCAGTGGCATCCCACATTTACCGCACACCGTACTGACTACCGCACCACGTTCCACGTACCAATGTCCTCCATGTCCTTGCTGTGTCCGCATAGCTCCATTTGGTGCATTGTTTGTTTTTATGTTTGTTATCACTGATTCCACAATAAGCCTTATTACATGTTGCCTCGTGCTGCAGCGCCTCGCACTATGTTTACATATGGCGGTTACTACACTAGAGTGCTACTGATCTCGCCTAGAGCATTCCAGATACATACGATTTAGGATATAAGCACCTCATACCCTGCACGATAGAGACACCTGATTTTACACCATTGCACATACTATAGGTCAGGATTATTGTCTAGCTCTGGATCAACCCAGTAGTGGACTTAGTCTTTAAAGTTCCCTTATCGCTTGTTAATACATCACACTCGATCTCTGTTACTGCTGGCATACCACTGGACTTTTGACTGTTACCTTGGCTGAACTTCCCACGCACTACTACTTTACCACTGAAAGTACTGTGGACTTCTTTACTGTTTCCTTGCACCGCTCGCAACCTTACCGCTACCGCTGAGACCACCGCTCGACATCGCTCGCACAATGCAACTGTTACTGACCTTATCTTGACCATGGAGGCAC